>PVJI01008990.1:0-67859 GCA_004026765.1 Micronycteris hirsuta
AAAAAAAAACAAGACCCAACTGTACGCTACCCACTGGAGAGCCACGTCAGCTCTAAAGACATCCATAGGCCCAAAGTGAGGAATGTAAGATGATATTCTAATATCAAGTGAAAACCAAAAGAAAGCAGACAGAGCCATACTTACATACAACAAAATAGACCTCAAACCCAAGAAGGTAACAAGAGACAAAGAAGGTCATTATATAGTGATAAAGGGATCAAAATGCCAGGAAGATATAAAACTATAAATATGTATCCTCTTACCACCTGAACACTGAACTATATTAAGCAAATATTAACAGATCTTAGGGAGAAATAAAAAACAATACAATAATAGAGGACTTTAATTTCCCACTATCGGTAATAGATAAATCGGCCAGACAAAAGGTCAACAAGGAAACATTAAAATTGAACCATACTTCAGAACAAATGGACAACAGATATTCGATCCAATAGTAGCAAAACACATTCTTCTCAAGTGCATATGGAACACTATCCAGGAGAGATATGATGAGACACTAATTTAAGACCACTGAAATCATACCAACTATTCTTTCTGACCACAGTGGCGTGAAACTAGAAATCAACAATATGAGGAATGTGTGAAGATCTACAAATATGTGGAAATTAAACAAAATACTCCTAAACAACCAATGAATCAAGAAAGAAGTCAAGAGGGAAATAAAAATATTATCTTGAAACATGTGAAAATTGAAAAAAAATCTTGTGGAATGCACCACAAGCAATTCTGAAAAGGAAGTTTATAGCAATTAATACACAATTAATTAATTTTCTTTCTAATTAAGAAATTAGAAAGATGTCAATACACTACTTAAAGGAACTAGAAAAAGGACAAATTAAGCTCCAAATTAGCAGAAGAAAGAAAATAATAAGGAAAAGAAATAAATGAAACAGATATCAAAAAAACTAAGAGGTATTAGTGTAACTAAAAGTGTTAATTAAATTAAAGTAATACTAAAAAGTCATAATGAAAACTGAAAAGTATTAAAGTACTAAAAACTAAAAAGCATTCATGGTTCTTCACAAAGGTAAACAAAATTGACAAACCCTTAGATAGGCTAACTAAAAAAAGAGAGAGAAGACTGAAAAAGATATTAAAAATGAAAGAAGAGATACTACAACTGATGCTACAGAAATACATAGGATTATAAGAGATGACTATGAATAATTACATGCCAACAAATTACATAATTTAGAAGAAACAGATGCATATCTAGAAACACAGTCTAGAAACACAGTCTACCAAGACTGAATCAGAAAGAAAGAAAATCTAACAGACCAATAATGAGTAAAAAAAATTGAATCAATAATCAAAACTCCCCAACACAGAAAACTTGAGGGCCAGAGCTGGTGAATGCCACAAAACATTTAAAGAGGAATTAACACCAATCTTCCTTGAACACTCCCAAAATTCCAAAGGGGAAAAAACATTTCAAAACTCATTCTCTGAGGACATAATTACCTTGATACCAAAACCAGATAAGGAAACCACCAGGAAACAAAATTAGAGACCAATATCCCTTCTGAATATAGATGCAAAAATTCTCAGCAAAGTATTTGCAAACCAAGTTCAAGAACTTACTAAAAGGATTATATAGTATGACCAAGTGGGATTTGTTCCTGGGATGCAAGATGGTTCAACATATGCAAATCAATAAATGTCATATATCACATCAATAAAATGAAAGATAAAAATAACATGATCACCTCAAAGGATGCAGAAAAAGAATTTGACAATATACAACATTCTTTAATGATAAAAATCTTAACAGGTTGGCTGTAGAAGGAACATATTTCAATGCAATAAAGCCATATACAGCAAATCCACAGTTAACATTATATTTAATGGAAAAAATGGAAAGCTGTTCCTTTAAGATCAAGAACAAGACAGGGGAAGGAAGTAGGGGCTGGGTGGAGGTGGGCAAAGAGGGGTATGATGAGGGACATCTGTAACAGTGTCAACAGTAAAAAAGGACAAGGCAAGGATGACTTGTAACACCGGTTTGATGTAACACTGCAAGTCCTAGCTAGTGCAATCAGGCAAGAGAAAAAATAAGATGCATCTAAATCAAAATATAAAAAGTAAAATTTTTGCCATTGGCTGATAATATCATTTAATATAAAGAAAAATCTTGAAAAAAATAAAAAAACTGATGGAACTAATCAATGATTTGATTGAAGTTGAAGGATGCAAAATTGACCTACAGAAACTAGTTGCATTTCTTTACACTAATGAAACATTTGAAAATAAAGAAACTACCCTACAAACAATAGTATCAAAGGCAATAAAATACTTAGAAATAAATGTAACTAAGGAAGTGAAAAATCTACACAATGAAAACTACAAAATTTTCTGAAAGAAGTTGAAGAAGACACAAACAATCATGAAAAGACATCCAGTGCCATGGGCCAGAAAAATTAATATGGTTAAATGTCCTACTACCCGCAGACACCTACAGATTCGACACAAACCCCATCAAAGAACCAAGGCCAGTCTTCACAGAAATAGAAGCAACAATTCTAAAATTTGTGTGTAACCACTATTTATCTCCAACAGCCAAAGCAACCCTGCGGAGGAAAGAAAGAAACGCAGCTGGAGGCATCACGCTTCTTCCTTCAAACTGTACCACAGTGTAATAGTGACCACGGCAGCATGACACTGATGTACGAATGAACTTATGCGTGAAACAGAATGGAGATTCCAGAATTCAATCCTGGTGTATCTGGTCAACCCAAAATTCAACAAGAGAGCCAAGGGGAAAGAAGAGTGTCCTCAACAAAAGGTGCTGAGAAAACTAGAGAAACACATGCAGAACAATGAAATTGGACCCTGTAACACACCATTGACAAAATATTGTATTGATCACACACCATTCACAAAATATGACACACCACTTGCAAAAATTTACTGGAAGTGGATCAAAGCCAAATATAAGACCTGGTATCTCAGAACTTTTAGAAGAAAACATAGGTAAGAAGATCCTTGATATTTGTCTTGACACTGATTTTTTAAATATGATATCAAAATCATGAACAACACAAGCAAAAATCAACAAGTGGGACTACATCAAACTCAAAAGTTTCTGGAGAGCAAGAAAAACAATAAAATGAAAAAACAACCTACACAATAGGAGAACATTTTTGTACTATCTATAAGATAAGGTGTTAATATAAAAAATATGAAAAAAAAAAAACCTCATACAACTTTTAAAAAATCCAATTACAAACCAGGCAGAAGAACTAAGGATATCAAATGACCAACAGGCACACGAAAAATGCTTAGCATCACTAATCATCTGGGAAATGCAAATCAAAACCACAATAAATATCCCCTCACACCCGTTACAATGGCCATCATCAAGATATTCAACAATAGATGCTGGCAAGGATGACTCAGCCAAGAGATGATTAGGACCTGAAATAAGGATGTACTTGTAGAATAGAGGAGAGTAGGTTAATTTTGTGAGCAATTTGGGTCACAGTGTTAAGAAATGTGAAGATTGACAGGCATGAGGCAGGTGCAGTATTGAGACTATGGTGGAATCAAGGACGACTGCCAATTCCTTAGGTTTGGTGAAAGAATCTGACATACATCCCAATGCGCCTTAGGGAAATGTGAAAAACTCCCCAAACTCCTTCACGTAGAGCACAGAACACATTCCTTTTTATTATTGTTATTGAGATATAATTGACATTATATTAGTTACAGGTTTACAACATAATGATTCAATGTTTGTATATATTGTGAAATAATCACTACAGTAAGTCTAGTTGCCATTCATCACCATAGCTACAGAATTTTTTTCTTATGATGAGGTTTTAAGATCCAGAACACAGTCTATGCTTTGCTAATCTTACCCGCTTTATGTGAAATTATTAGGTGTAATTATAAATAGAAGATCTTTGACTTTCAAATCAATTTAGTTTAATATATGTATTTATTGACTAGTGAATCTCTGTTGATAATCTCAGCATTGAAATTCTAGAAACATGTTTCACTTAGTGTCATTAAGTTTCAATAGATATGCATGTTTTAACACTACTTATTATATATTTATTGTATATGTGTCCATCTTTTAATTCATCATTCATTCCTTTTCAAGACTATTTATAATTGACGAATATGAAAAAAGACTGTTATAACCAGAAAACCTATTGTCATAAAAGTTTCTGTATGATGCCTTCACGGTTTTCCTTCCATTTTGCAGAGCCGCCACTTTCCTTTCGGGAACACGCTGCCAGTCTCTTTTACACACCCTCTCTCTGAGAGGGAGAAGCAGCTACAATGATCAATGCCACCGTGACTAGTGAGTCTGAGGAGTGGAATGAACTTGAAGCCAAAATAAGCAAAAAATTACACTACATCCCACTGAAAATCACAGCCTAAAAATATATCTGTAACTGCATGGTTCAATGAGAAGAACAGGGAGAAGGGAACAGAATAAGAAGCGACACAGGACAAAGGAAAAGAGAGGTGGCTCATGCCACAGAGAATAGAGACATAGGTCCTCCATCTTTCTGAACTTTGACAGGGGCCTTGGTAAAAATACTGCAATTCTTGTCTGAAATTATATAATGTATCATTCTGCTATGTGGGAGTAAGTTATTATGTATGCTTAATGTTAATACAAAAATAAAACAAAAGATTTTAATTATTTTTCAAGAATCGCGGGCCACAGATATGCAGCCTGCAAGTTTTTAACAAAGGGAAGAACACTGGGAAAGTCCTTCTTCCTCCCCCTTCCCTCTTTTGGCTCCATATTGTTTTAGAATTTATGACACAATTAATCAAGCAAAAATAAAATGCAAAATAAATTCCTACTGGCATTTGGCAATATAAATATTACATGCACAGGGATGAAGTTTTGTTAACATTCTGCAATCTCCTGTTTTCAATTTCCCCAATTCTTTTATAATAATAAAGTTTTAGTTCAGCCTCCGGATACAGGGTAAATTAGGTACAGTTTAAAGTCCTGTCTTCCTAATTACTCTTCTTGTAAAATATCCTAAAAACTCCATTTAATTGGTTCCTTCAGGAGTTTAAATAGAAAGGCACTAACAAATTTGCATGCGATGAAATGTTTGACATAAGACTCAGAAAATAGTGAAATTGTACCATAGTTGTCTGGTCTTACTTAAAGTATTCTTTCTCCAATACACAGAGGCAACTACAACATTTAATTTTCCAGTTCGTTCTTGATTCATATTCCTATCGACCCCAAAATAGAGGTGTTTTTTATTTTGCAACTCTCAGAGAGACTATTCTACTATCTGTGAGATAAATAGATTTACATATTCTTCTTAAATTCTTATTTTTAACCTTCTTTAAATTTCATGGCAGAATGTCAATCCCTATCCATATTTTTATTATGTATTAAACCAAAGGAAAAAAAATCACTTTAAAAAGAATTACATAATACATAAGTACATATGTGTATATATACACACACACAATGGAATACTAATGCATTATTCATCCTTGAAAACGAAGAAAAGCAGACATACTGAGTAAAATAAACCAGTGACACAAAGCCGCACGCTGTGTGACGCCACTTGTAAAAAGGACTCGGAATAGTTAAATTCGGAGAACCGGCGGACACCCCAGCGGCTCGGCCAGGACCCACCCATCGCCCAGGTGCAGTGCACTGACGTCTGGATGGGCGCCTTCTCAGATTCGGCCACGAATAAAAATGGTAGTTTCTGCCCTGAATCCTCTCATACTTCCGAGCCCTGGCACAACGAATGCCCGCACATTCTCCACCCTCCTGCTGGGACCCCCTTCGCAGGGCAGTTCCCGTTGGTGCAGAGCTCAGCCCAGTGGTGGCCTCCCTTCAATCTTGGGCGCCGCCCTGCAGCCTGCTCCGGGAATCGAAACCGAGGGCGGCGCCTGGAAGCACGGCGTGGACTGTTAACCGAATGAAGAGGCCCCGCAGTAGCTCGTATTTGCAAAGGGAACCCAAAGCACAGCAGAAGGAGGTGTAGCTCCTTTGGCTATGGAATAATGTGCAAAATTGTATCATTTCCTTTGAAATGATGTTACCTTACTGAAAGAGAAAAAATAACATTCCGTTGTTTAAAACAATCATAGGAGCAGACAGTAGAAGGGTGATCGCTGGGTCTGCAGGCAGGGGAGATGGAGAACTGTTTAAGGGGTACAGTTTTGCAAGGCAAAAAAGGTTTTGTAAGATGGATGGTAATGCGGCAATGTAATATACTTAATGCCAGTGTACTATACACCTAAAAATGATTATAATGGTAAAGTTTATGGTATTTAAATCTTGCAATAATTTAAAATGATGAAATTTTTTGAAAGCTTTATATGTCTTCTGGGTCTTACTCCAATTATTTGTCATCCACTCATTTTTAAAAATACACAGAAGTAAAACAAGAATATATTCTTCGAAGAGTTTCAAGCTGTGCAGAATTTCATAGAGCGAAAGAAGTTCCTCCCTGATGTACAGTCAACTGCTCCATTCCCCCGGGTCACAGGTAAAGTGCATTGTTCCGGGTTCTGTGGTCTGTGAAACAGAAATAAATCTATATGTAAAATATAAATGTTTGACATATACATATTATACAAGGATTTATTTTAACCTAAGTGGGGTCATGGCATGTACAAAGTTCTTAGACTTGGTTTTTTCCCTTCAATTTATCTTACAAATGTGTCCAACTCCATGTATATGGCTTTTCTTCATTCTTTTTAATAGCTGAACATCATGAAATACTAGCATTTATTTAATCATTTCTCCATTATGAGATATTGGAGTTGTTTCTCCTTTCATTTTGAAATGTCTGACCTTGGTAAAGGTCCACACAATGCTGAAAAGTGTATTAAATCTTTGCACGGAAGTGTGCGCACACCTACAACAGCCCCTAGCAGGTACACATGAGCCTAAAAACATCTTAGCTTAGATTCTTTGAGGTGATGAGCTTTGAATTTTAGTCTTACTATCTACAAGAAAAATAAGAAAATATGTACATACACATGCATGCCAAATATATAAATATACATGTTATAACAAATTAAAGTATAATTAAAAAAAAAAACTAAATGGAATTGTGTTTCCAGAGGACTTGCTTGGGCATTGCAAAACTGGCTAAGAATCATTTTCCCCAAGTAGTATATTTATTGCAAAACCAGGGCTTGCTAGAGCAAAGACAAGTAATTTGAATATCTTCTTTTTTTTTCAACAATCCCCTGACTCAAAATCACAGAGGTCCTGGCTGGTGTGGCTCAGTGGATTGAAGGGAGGAAGGAAAGAGCAAGGTCGCTGGTTTGATTCCTGGCAGGGGCACTTTGCAGAGCACTTCCTTACCTTCCTACAAGGAGGAGCATATGGAAATGGGAGGTGCCCTGGGCCACTGCAGTGTTGATAAAACTAAAATCGTTCTTGTAGAGAAGGCAGTCCAAAAAGACTGTCGATATATTGGAGTTATTAGGGCATTAATATTTTTAATAATTTTATTTATAATATGTTTTAATATTTCTTTTTATTGATTTTATTAATAATTTCCCACTCAAAAATTGAAAGAAAAGATCAGCAATGAAAACTTCTCCCTGCAACAGTTTAAGATGCTCTGTGCCCCACATGCTATTTTTGATGGTCATTTCTGCTAACTTCCAACTGCCCTTAGTCCAGCTCATGTGCTACCCAAGACACATTCCATTCCCTGGGAAATGCGCTTCATGAATCACGGACTGCTATGAAGGTGGCTTTCTCTAATGGCTTCCTTCTCTGCTCTTCAAGAATTGAACTTGGTAGAGAAAACTTGGGATTAAGAAGACCCATTAACAGCTCAGGGACTTCATTCAGGTACACAAGTGGCAAAGGCTGAAGTAACCAACCCCTATAGCACATAAGAATTCTTGGCAGAAACAATGTTAACCCTATTCCTACTTTCACAATATAAATGAAGACAATGTCTGGTATGAAGACATACAAAGTATTTAATTTTCCTCAGCTCAACTAGAACAATGTGTGTTCCCATGAAGAGAGTACTTTAGCTCTCTTATCTCATAACCTATACCAGTTATGTTGAGAAGAATCAGCAAGTGGAAAAAGTAAGTGGATAAAATAAATATATACATAGTGAAAAATTAAGTAAATAGCCAAAGAGATGTAACATTTCTATAATATAAATGTATGTTTCTTATAGGAAATTCTGTTCACTGTTGCGTATACATAATTCAAAAAAATAAGAAAAACTAAAAATTATAGAAGCAATAAAATTAAAACCATGTCAGCCTGAAGCTATTCAGTATAAAGCAACTCAAATAAGATAATCATTGAGTATATGATTGTATCATATTTTGTCTCATTGTTATTTGTAACAATAGTCTTGATACAGCAAAAAAAATTTAAACTTAGTACCAAATGATCTTTCTCTACAAAAGCTATAGAAATCTGTAATGCACTTTGAAAGATTTCTTTAAAAAATTTAAATTTTAGCACTTAACATAAATAAGCTGACTGGAAAAATCACTTATATGGATTGTTTCATTCCATACTTACCTAAAATATTAGGTGTTTATTCCTACTGTGTGGGATATTTTTGTTTGTTTGTTTTTTAATGAATTATTTAGTCTTTCCCTGTGACTCTGGAAAATGACTCTTGACTTTAACATCTAAAGAAACCACCAGCTTTTCTCTTTTGGAGATTCATAATTGGGATAAAAGACATCCATCTCTCTGCTTTCCATTCCAGCCTCTTACCAGCTAGTTTAGAATCCAGAGAGCCTATTACAGTTTTTTTCTACATCTACTATTGGCTGCTAACTCTAGAAATTCCTCCATTTTTCCATCTAATCTCCTCAGCCTCAGAAATGAATCAAAAAGAATTGAAACAAGTATGATAACAGCATTCTGAGATAGAAATTACAAAACAAAAATTGTTGACATTCAGTTAAAGAAATGGTCTGTTCATCATCAGTCAATAATCAGAGGAGCTCACATAATTTACTTTGGTAATTTTGTCTTCAATTCCATCAAAGAGTGATCTAAGAGGAAATGGGTCAGATATAGTATTATAATTCATATATAATGTCTTCATTAAAATAAAAAAAGAAAGCACCTCTTTTGAATCATATAAGGCTAGTTCGGGATAGCTCCCAACATAAGCAATTTTTTTACTGAATCATTTTCATGCCCAGAGCCAAGAAGTGTGATAAGGAAGCAAAACAGAACTGAGAAAGGAAGCAGATCTTCAGCACAGTCCTTCTGGGGCAGAATCTCCTTACCCTAAATCTTGTGATGTACGTTACAGCTCAGTAAGTCAGTAACAGGAACACAGAAGAACAAAAATCCTGACACCAAAACACAGTAACCTTGGTGTACATCTTGGTAATAAAGGCTTTCTCTCTAGAAATTGTCCTTTTGACTACAGATGGAGCTATTCCATTATATCTTCTTTATGGAAAAATCTTACGGAATCTCTTCCTGGTTGCTCAAGCCAAAACCGAGAAATCTCCTGTGACCCTCTTTCATCTGCACCTCTTCACCACTTCCCCACCCCCCCCCCAAGATAACAAGTTTATAGCCATTGTCACAGTATCAGTCCATGCCAAGACATCTCTTGCTTAATTTTGTACAGCACACAGTTCCACTGACCGTGCCTCCAGGACATTAACACTGTTCCCACTCTTACCTACTCATTTCTGCAGATAAAGTGACTTTTTACAATGCAAAACTAATTATGCCACTCCTGTGCTTAAAGCTCCAGTTGATTCCAATTGCCCTCAGATGAAGCCCCAAATTTTAATGCAAGCTCACAAGATTCTCCTCACTCACTGTCTTTTTAGCTGCATTCTGTGCCAGAGATGTTTACTGGGAATCTACTCCCATAAGAGAAAGAGGAAAGAACCAAGACTGGGCAGATGCAGAAGCTGAACTGTGATGCAGGTCCAATGAAGCGTTGGCCACCTGGAGAGAACATGTGGAGAGACTAATGTCCGTGAGACCCGTCCTTCACCAGCCTAAACTGGGAAAAGCTTTGATGGGCTTTTCTCAGGTCTGTCTTCGGACACAGCTGCCCCTGGAAGGGAGGAACTCCGGGTGCAACAACTCTCTGCAGCTGAGGCGGACCCTGAGCAGCTGGCTGGTGCCTGCAGGCTGGCTGCTGAGCTCACTCCCCACATTCGTCACCCAAACCTTCTTGGAGGAGGAATTAGATGGTGCAGGCCTTTATCTACTGTGTCCCGTCCCTTGTACCACTCAGATATAATCCATCATATACATTTATGGAAGCAGTTCCTTTAGGATTTTAGTGGGCCTCTCCCCGAGAGGGAAAACTTAGGAGAGTTTAGTGAGATGAACAACAGTCTTTGCTTCTATAACTGTCTCAGTTCTATAATTGATACTCATCGTGTCTCTCCCCTACAATATATTCTAGGTTTCCTTCACACTGAGCTTCTACCTCTTCTGGCCTTGGTGGTTTATCTGGCGCCATGACCCAAATCCTCATGCTTGAGCACCCTGAGTCCCTGGTCACCATGCGCTCTTCAGGTGGAGGGTGCTGGATCTTACTCACTTGCAGTGACCTTTGGAGAAGTGAGTACCACCTATGTAGGTCAGCTGAGTATACAGTACTCCCTCCTGTCTCATTGTATAGCAGCAGGTCTACCTCCTCCTGATGATTAGAGTCAGTTACCCCTACCAAGATGTTGGCACTTCTTGAATTCTTGTCTTAGGATATAAGGAGCCCACAATGTGTAGCTTAAAATTCAATGGTACCCTTGCTAACACGGTGGCTTTTTGGAAGCCTAGAACCTCTAGTCCTTCAGGGCCTAGAGTTGCAAGAATATGAATCACAAATGCCCACAGTGGGTTATTGGAAGTCACAGTACATAGAGCCACTCCTTCTTCCACCGGGTTTTCTTTCCTACTGGGAGCACATTGCCACACAAGGTCTCTGACTCATTGCATGTTCTGTGTCCCAAAGAATGGCATGTCATCCATGCAAATTATCACTTCCAAACCTGGCACTTCATCTGTGTCTTCAGCAGCCAACCAATGTCCTATCTGGCTATCAGCCTCTAGGCAGTACGATATGTGACGTGACCAGTTTATCCTAGGGTTGTGGGTCTATTCCCACACCATTTTAGATTTAAAGTATGTGCCTTGTTTTGATGCAGTGTTATGTGGAAACTCACACCAGTGGATCAAACATTTAAATATTTAGATGTTGATGCAGACTGAGGCCCTGTAGGCAGAAGAAGCAAACCCATAACTGGAATATATGCAAATTCTTGTAAGAATGAACCACTGGCTCTCCAAAGTTGAAAAATCCCAGTCATATCATTGCCTTGCCTACAAGGGGAAAATTTAATCTCCTAAAGAAATGATGCCGTAAGGGGAGCCCAGGAATGGTCTTGCTGCTGGCAGACTGGAAACATTTGTCAGTGGCGATAGCTGGTTCAGCCTTGGTAAGTAGGAGTCTGTGTCCCTGGGCCTGTGTACAGCATTCATCTCTGTCACTGGCACCTAAGTGCCCACCCTGTCAGCACTGAGCGACAATGATAGAGTCTAGCTAATGTCAGAACTGTTGGGTCATGTGGTTTGCTGGTTGTTTAGTGCTCTTCTGTACCGAGTGCTCTGTGGTGCATACAAACCACGGACACAAGGATCTCTCCACTTCATGCCCTCGCCTGCGTTTGTTCGCCCGATTCTACCTCAAACCACGTTGTCTCCGATCTTTTCATCATTTTCCGTTTAAGGTCCTGTTAGTCTGTTTGTCTCTGCCCATAATTCAAATGTATTTTGACCAGATAAACTTTCCAAAACTCTGTCCATTATGAGAAGTTTTGATCACTACTGCTTTTCAAGGCCACCTTTGAGGGAGGCTGCCATGCATTTTTTGTATATACCCGTATTTATTCATTCAACTCTTATTGAGCACCCACCCTGTGCCAGTTATGCTGTCAGGGTTTGGGAATGGAAGAAGAATAAGACCCTGGCTTTGCTCGCTGGGTCAGAGTGTAGTGGGAGACAGGAGAGAGACGACCTGCGACGCCGGCAGCGTTTGCTGAGTGCTGTCGGGGACGTGGGCGCGAGTATTAGGAGTTTCAGAGAAGGAAGTTTCCAAGTAGCAGAAAGATTAGTCTGCAGGCTGAATATGCATAGATTCACAAAACTACAGTTGTGAGTACAAATAATTAACATTCATTCTGCAAAGGTGATTATCAGTCATAGAGATTAGTATATACTTTGGGGAAGGTGGCAAAACAGCACCTGGTTAACACTGTCAGTATAGCACGCCGAGTGCCGAGCTTATTTAATTCCTCTTTTTAAACTTGTGGCCTACAGTGCCTCTCTGGCACCTTCATTGCCTGCCAGCAGTGGACTGGACTGCCACCTTGGGGAGGTGATGGGAGAGAGTGCTGAAGGAGGCGAAGAGAGCAGAGGAAGAGGGTGTGCAAAACAATGACTATTGGAGAAAACTGTGTTCCTAAATAATATGCATGTGCATTTTCAGTGTGGCGTCTGTGTGGTTTCTGGCACAACTCCTCAAAACAAGTCAATTAGACATAGGCAAATGTTCTCAGCATTGCAAAATAAGTGGGTAAGAGTCCAAGAAGGAAGTTATACCCCAATTGAGATTCTGACATCAAAATCTCAAGCTACTCCAAAAAGCAGAGGGCCAGCAGTCTACTCCACAAGAAGGTGCTGCTCATCCCCACATCTATGTATCGGTCTAGGTCCCTAGGTGGAAGCAAGGGACCTCAACTTAGGAGACACCCCCATCAATGAAGTCACAGAGTAAATCTACCTCCTCCCCAACCAGGTAACCCTGGCCCTGAGAACTGTTCCCTCTTCTTTAAATGTAGACAATGAAAAAGGAAAAGGGAAAAAATCAGCTAACTAAATGCTGAAATTCTAACAGAATAAGCATTGAAACACTTGGACATCTACCAGTGTCTTTAAAAAGTCCAAAATTTCTTAACTTAAGAAATCTGGCTCTGTCTGTTATGGAAAATGTAGAATTAAGGCATTTCCAAAACTTCCTGCATTTAATCATAAAGTACCTCAGACCTCCTGTATGACTCAGCCATCCTAATGATGAGAATGAAAATCAAAGCATGTTTCTCAGTGGTGTAGCTTACAGCATTTGAATGAACTGTAACAGACAAGCCCAGCGTTATTATCAAAGCATTATGTTCATTCTTGGCATGGCAACCATTCAGCATCACTTGACAGGGAGCGATAGTTTGTGATAAAGGAAGCCTTGCCTGAAGAGCAAGTGAGTTCTTGCCAATGACTCACAAAACACTATGTATACGGCTTACACCCAGTAAATAATAATTTACAAACAAGCAGTAAGTGAGAATAAATTAAGCACCTAAAATGCATTTCCACATGCAGTAAATTAGTGGCAGAAAACATTCCACCTTTGAGGAATATGCCATTGAACCCGCGGAGGTAACTAAAATCCCCATCTGATGGCTGCCGCACTTCTGAGGCGAACTCTTCTGTAACAGGATTCATGGCGAATTTGTCTTGTGCTAATACATTTAAGTAGTGATTCCATAAATGTTGAATACTGTAGAAATTAAATTTCAGGCTATTGTTCCTGTGAAATATAATGTATCCATAAATTTCCTTTTCATTATAATTGCTTACTTGATCCACCTCTTTCCTTTTAGCTAATCAATGTCAGACCTAAGTCCTGGATTCTAAAACGTACTCGCTTTACTAGAGTTGTTCACTGATTCTATAAACGAGAGTATTTTCCAACACCAAATGTCTTTTTTATAAGGTGGGGAAAGAAGAGATTTATAAAAATATTCCTTTCAGCTAAAGGCTTAAAGTTAATTCTCCTATAGTCTTTACTAAAAATATATAATATAAAAACTAGTATTAAAACTTAGATTTTAATAAAAATGTACCAAGTACAAAACCCCTAAGATGAAATAATAGGGCTCTTTGATAAGGAACTAATGGATGAGGAAGTACAGAGAATACTTCCCAGCCTGTCTGCCCATCATCATGAATATTACTTCGCTGCAGCATCGCAGAGCATGCCAGCTACCTGAGCATATGATAACACCTCATGGCATTTAACCCTAACAATTGTTGACCACTGATCTACTCCCTTTTTAAATTTGCATTTTGTATTTTGAAATGCTCAGATGTAATGGGTTTTATTAACAGAAGAACAAAAATAAGGACTATTAAAATTAGGAACTCTCAGGGTATGAGTCTAAACATATGTTTTGGCCACAAGTAAGAGAAACCCTCAGGAAATTTAAACACTGAAAAATGTATTATTTCACATGACAGAAACTCATAGAAAGTTCAGGTTACAAGAAAAGTTACTCAATCATTGCAATCATGTCATCAGACCCTGAGGTTCTTGTTACCTCTCCTTGCTTCCCTCCTTGCTTTGACCTTGTTTAGGCTGTTAGATCAATGACTAAAAGCAGGACCAATTGCTTAATTTAGACAATAAAAAGAGATAGGCCATCCTGGGTCGTGGATATCTCTTAGAGTTGAGGTTACTCTCCAGAAAATGCATGGACAGATTTTACTTCACAGTTCATTGGCTAGGACTGGGTCACATTTCCATTCCTAGACCAACCACTAGTGAGGATAATCAGCTTGCCCTCAGAGGAACTGGTTACATTACTGTAACTGAGTCATCCTTTGGGGGCACACGGATGGTATGAGATTGCTATATAAATCCAGATTTTTAAAAAGATATTATTTATTTATTTTTAGAGAGAGGGGAAGGGAAGGAGAAAGAAAAGGAGTGAAACATCAATATGTGGTTACCTCTCACACGCCCCCTACTGGGGACCTGGCCTGCAACCCAGGCATGTACCCTGACTAGGACTTGAACCAGCAACCCTTTGGTTCACAGGCTGGCACTCAATCCACTGAGCCACACCAGCCAGGGCTAAATCTAGGTTTTTTGAGGAAGAAGGGGAAAAGTGAATGATGCGTAGACACCAGAAGTGTTGTCTTTTCAGTAACTATAATTGCACTAGAATCGCAAAGGATAAAGGTTGAGGGTTAGATGGTTTGAGTGTTGTTGAGAGGTGAGACTCAGACACTGGAAATAGAGATTAAAGAAAAAGCCATATATCTTTTAAAAATAAATATGTATCAATATTGAAAAGTGCACAATTATGAAAATTCCAGCCCTACTATTCCACTTTATAAGTGAAAAAATGAAAGCTGAAGAGTGTTTAAATTGTTTGCGGTCACACATGAAATCAGTGATAGGCAGACATGCTAAAATTCATGGTTTTCTTCCCGAATACCCACAGTCTGTTCAGTTCTGCCCCAACACTATAGTGCGTTCTTTTTTTGGGTGTCATTTCTGGGTATAAAGATAAGCTAGTGATGATTTTTTAAAGAGGAATAAAATTCTTCCAAACTTTACAAAATGCTCTATGTTAGCACAAGCAAGGGAAATGAAGAACCACTTTTCTGTTTTAACATCCTGTATATTCTTGGAAATTCAATTATTATTATTAACATTGTTACCTGCCAGTATTTGACCATCTACTCTGGGCTGAAAGTTGCGTCAGGTGCTTTATAGTCATTCTCTCCAATTGTGAACGTCCCAAAAAGGAACTTGGAATGTTCCCCTTTCAAAGGTAAACTCGGACTCACAGGCTTTAAGTTACTTGCCTGAGATCAAATGGGCTCTGGGGTCAGAGTTTAAAGCTAGAAATTCTCCCTTTAAAGCTCTTTCAACCCACTAACATTCCTTAAAAAGTGTTTTGTTAAATTCTTGTCCTGATTGATGCCCCATTAAAAAAAAAAAAGGATCCCGGGTCAAATAAATTTAGGAAATACTGTGTTTTATGTCCATTCCCTGGAGATTAAAGGTACACAATGTAATATTTTAAAATATAGGAAGTCCTACAACAAAAGAAATTTATCCAATTCATTTTAAATGAATATTCTCTATTGTTTGAAGATATTTTTTCATATAATACATTAATATTCAGGGAAGTAATGTTCAGTGGCACCCACTTGGGGAAATTCTGCACTACATCATTTGACATTCAAAAAATATTAATGCATGTCAAAAATCAAATTATATTTAAATGTTAGTATTAATATGTAATTATATTATACATATGCAACTAGTATAGGACTCTTACTATGAATTTTTTTTCAAGTTACTCTTCTCAAATGTCAAATCTTCCTTTCCTACCTGCCTCAACAATACTCTTCACACCATCTTCAAATTGCCTTTGTCAGTTATGGTTATTTTTCACATTTCAAACTTAACATTAAAAAAATAGGAAAATCAATGAAACAAAAAGCTAGTTTGCTAAGATCAATAAAATTAATGAACTTTTAGCCAGATTGATTAGCAAAATTTCAGAAGCCACCAATTACCACTATCAGGAATGGAAGAGGTAACAACTAGATTGTTTCCATATATTAAAAGAATAATAGGAACAATTTTATGTCTGTAAATTTAGCATGCACAAATTTCTTTTTGTGCTCACCCAAGAATAAATAGATCATCTTAATAGCTTAATCTATATTAAAGATATTGAATATGTAGTTGAAAACTTTCTCACGAATACACACAACTTCAGGCCAGATTGCTTCAGTGGTGAGTTCTAACAAATATTCAAATACTTAAGGAATAAATAACACCAATTCCATATAATCACTTCCAGAAATTAGAATATGAGAAACATATCCCAATTTATTTTATCAGGCCAGCATCACCCTCAAACCAAAACCAGACAAAGACATCACAATAAAAGTATAGAACAATATATCTCACAATATAAGAAAAAATTCTACAAAATTTTAGAAAATTGAACCTAAAATATATAAAGTTATTATACACCAAAGCCAAATGAGATTTATCCCAGGAATGTAAAGAACAAATTTTCTCAAAAATCATTCAATATAATTTCCATATCAAGAGATTAAAAAATTAAAACCACTTGATCATCTAAATGAGTGCAGGAAAAGCATCTGACAGAATCCATTCATGATTCTATTCCTGATTTAAAAAAACAAAAAAACAAAACCTCTCAGCAAACCAGAAATAGGAGGTAATTTCCTCAAACTTCCTCAACCATATAAAGATCACCTATAAAATTTTTTCAGCTAACATCACATGTATAGTGAAAGAGTGATGTTTTCTGCTAAGATAAAGAACAAAGTAAGGCTGTCTTCTGTCATCAGTTCTATTCATCATTCTACTAGTGGTTCTGGCTAATACAATAAAGCATGAAAAGAATATATGATGAGATCTGTCCAGAATGTACCAGCCATGTAATATGAAAAATTGAGACAATTATTGAAGAAGATACAAGATCCAAGAAACATTGTACATAGGACAAGACACCTCAGTCCCCTTCAAAGCAGGCACCTGGGACCTCATACAGTTCTCCTATTGCCATCAGCTATGAATTGTATTTTCCTGAATCTCATCAACAGTCTGAAATCTCTTCCATTTGAAAGGTGATCTTAGTTTTAGGAAAAGCCAGCAGTTGCAGGGCACCAAATCTGGGCTGCAGAGGGGCTGAGTCACCTGGGTGATTTGATGTTTCATCAAAACACTGCATCAGATGTGGTACATGAGCAGGTATATTGTCATGATGAAGCTGCCAATCACCAGTTATTCATAGCTGTGGCTTTCTGAATCACCCAAATAATTTCTGTGGAGGAATGTTTAAGCTTAACCCAAAATTTGGTGTAGATTCATTTCTCTACTTGCTCAGTCATTTTGAACATGACAGCCACATAGTACATGCTCACTCAATGGCATCTACCACCCCCACTGATTAGTACAGTGAAGTCACCATTGTTTACACATGCACATTCCAGTCCACTCTCCTTGGATGCCAGGAGACTGGAAGACATCAATGTTGCACACATCATTCTCATTTTATTAACAATGGCTGGACTTTTCCTGAACAGAACTTGTATATGACTTCCCAGTTAGAAAGTAAAAAGTAAAGCTGCCTTTATTCATTGATGAAGTAATTATCTATGTAGAAAATCTGATGAACTATGTAACATAGCTACTAGAACTAGTAAGTGAGTTTAGCAAAGTGTCAGGATAAAAGATCAATATATAAAAATAAGTTTTATTTCCATATAATAGAAACTATCATAAATTAAGAGCTTAAATTATCTACAATAATATAATAAATATGAAATATATAAAAATAGATTTGAAACAGATGTGAAAGACCTATACATTGGAAGCTATAAAATCTAATTTGGGAAAATTTTAAAAAGTCTAAAAATATGTAGATATATGTGTGTACATGAACTGGAAGACTCAGTGATGTCAAAATGTCAATTTTCCCTAAATTGATTTATTTCAAATACCAATGAAAATCCCAGTAGGTTTTTTTGGTAGAGGTTACAAGCTGAAAAAGAAATGCAAAAATTGTAAAAGAGCCGAAGGAACTTTGAAAAAGAAAAGCAAAATCAGGAAATTATGTTAATGATTTCAAGTCTTGTAATCTGTAATAATTAAAGCAATGTCGCAATGGTTTAAATATAGACAAATAGACATATGGCTTCAAACATGTATAGACAACTGATACATACAAAGGTCAAAAGGCAATTTAGAGGAGAAAGAATGGTCTTTTCAACAAATTAGTATAATGGAACTCAGAAACCTACATGCAAAAAACAATTTTGATGTATACCTATTTACCATGGTGTATTGCTATGTATGAAAATTAACTCAAATGAATTATAGACTTTTATTAAAAATTAAATCTAGAAGAAAACAGGAAAAACCTTTGTGATCTTTAATTAGGGGAAGATTTCTTAGTTATGACACATAAAAACATAATCTATAAAAGGAAAAATTGGACTTTATCAAAATTTAAAATGCTATTTTTAAAAGACAATGTTAAGAGAATAAATAGGCAAACCACAGACTTGGGGAAAATAATATATTTGTTAATAATATATTTCATAAAAAGCTCGTGTTCAGAATATATAAAGAATTTCAAATCTCAGTAATAAAAAATGACAAATATTTAAACACTTCACCAAAAATATGCAAATGGCAAACAAACACATAAAAAGGTGTTTGACCTCATTAGTCATTAAGGAAATGCAAGTTAAAATCACAACAAATATAATTAAAAGAAAGACTATAATTTTTTTTAATGTAAATTTATTCAGAGGGAAAAAATTCCCACTACCATAATGCATTCATTTGCATGTGCAACACTAGTTCAATCTAAGAAAGACTATAATGAAAAAGCTCAATAATATCAACTGTTGTCAAGGACATGAAGGAACTAGAATTCTCATGCAGTGCTGGTGAGAATATTTAATGATACAATCATGTTGGAAAACACTTTGACATTTCTAATTCCAATCATCATACATCTTGCATATTTTTTATCCATTTCATTGCTCAGTATTTCTCATGAAAAAGGAAAACATATATTTATGAAAACATTTGTAAGCAAATATTCATAGCAGTTTTATTTGAAGTAGTCCAACCTTGAAACAGTACAATTGTCTATCAACAGGGGAATCGATAAACAAATTATGTAATATCCAAACAAAAAAATACAACTCAGAAATAGAAAGGAATGAACTATTGACACGCACAATGGATGACTCTAAAAACAAGTATGATGAAAGAAGACAAACAAAAAAGAATTTTACAGAAGGAAATCAGAAAATTTTGCAGGTGATGAATATTGATTTTGGTGATTTCTCAGATATATATATATACACACACACACACATATACATATACATATATGTAGTATACTTTAAACAAATTCAGCTTATTATATATCAATTATACCTCAACAAAGCTGTTAACAACAACATTGAATTAATTTTACTCATTTTTAAACTTAAATGAACTTGACCCAAAATTAATTTTCCCTTCTCCCTCTACAGAAATTAAACCAGAAGCCTCAGCTGCTTAGAGTAGATGGGGCTGGGGAAGAAGTTCTATTCCTCTAACAGGGGGCAAAGATAAAGAAGAAAGAAGGCATGGTCTCTTTGTACAAATTCTTTCTTGTTGGTAGTTGATTGGTGTTCCTTTTCTCATTCTGGTTGAGATTGGTTCATCTGCTCTTGCAGACTTTGCTGACACTAGGAGCTTTACATGGGTAGTGTGCATAATTTCCTCAGGGTGGTGTTCATTTTCACTGAGCCTCCTCCATTGCTCAAGCGACATCCTTGAAGAGCAGACATGCCTCCCTTTGGCTACACCAGCAATAACATATATCTCCCAACACTGTCTCTGTGTTGGGCATTTCTTCACTTTCCTTAGTGGCTCCCTGTGCATATGCAGAAGTTGTCTGTTCCTGACCCTCTATGTGCCTCCATGTGTAGCTAACTCTCAAAAATCTTGCAGACCTAAAATTGGGACACAATTGTCCTAATTTTCTTCTCAAGACAAAGTACTGTATACTACTCATCCCTCAATCCAAGGAGCCTCCTGTCTTCAGAAAGCAGATGCCAGTCTCCATTCACTACCTAAACCCTTAAACACTTTCCTTCACAGAGTGATTTTCAAGAAACTTAATAGGACCACATGCTATATACTCTTGGGCCCCCTAAAAGTCTCACCAGAACTCTCTCACCAAGCTCTGCACTTTGGAGGGTTCGGATGCTCAGAAAGCAGCCATTAAGGGAAGAGGACTCAGTTTCCCCTTCTTAAAGATAGCACCAGTTGTCATGAGTTATCTTCTTGAATTCCCTTCACTTAGCTTCAGTAAGGAAGTGAAAGAAGACTTGTTTGCTTATGAATATTTTACTTCACAGTAGCACAGACAACTATCTGATTACCAAATCTGTTTTCAATTTTTGACAGGCACAAAGCTAGTCTATATTTTCCAGAATTGCTAACAGTTATGTGTGGCCATGAGACTGCAATGAGCAGAAGCGAAATGTTACTATTGATACTTTTTAGACCTATGACATTAAAACTTCTAAGAAATGATTATGTTTTTCTCTAGGCTCCAAAAGTTTGGGTCCCAAAATGAACACATAATCCCAACACCCCTTTTCCCCCAATTGGATCCACATTATTGTTAAGTACACAGAAATAAACTTTAATTCTATTAAAATGCCGAAATTTTTGTGTTTGTTTATTATAGTAGTTAACCTACCATACTTACACACACACACAAAAGGTATTGTCTACTCAGGCAACAGGTGATAAGAAAAACAATATTGGAGCTAGAAAGATGGAGACTCATGTTATGCAGTTGGAAAATATCTGGCAAAACCTTCTCCTATTTGGAAGGTAAAACAATGGGACCTGAACCAGTCATTCTAGGGGAAGTGGATTGAAAGAGTAAGAGTGATATTACAATATGTCCAGACTTTTCCTTAATACTTTATTTTTAACAAGGTGTCACAAGAGATAAATGAGTTCAGGAAAGACTTGCACAGCCTGTGAACAGAAATAAAAGGGAATAGAAAAATAAAAAAATCCAGGATCTCAAAAATTCAAAAAAGCATCTCTTTCTTGACTCTAAATAGCAAGACATTGATAAGTCCTTTTAGCAACAGAGGCTGTAAGACTTGAGCAAGAAACTTAGCTCTGCCTTGGAGATTTAAATAAGAACAGTGCACTTCCACCTCAAACTCTAGTTTCATAGGGCTTCAACTTAGTTTTCCTTAAGCTCCAAGATGAGAGAAATGTGGATGGGGAGGTGGCAAAGGTATAAACCATATTTGAGCTATATTTGAGAAAGAATTTCAGGTGTGCTTATTGACACATGAAACTCATTAGAAGCAAGTAGATCAAAATCTTCTGAAGTTATTGAGGACATGGCATTGCCAACGAAACCATACATACGTATTTGACTTCTTGAGTCCTCACACACCCCATGGGTGCTCAAACTTACCTGAACAGGGAATGGGCTGCACAATCTCAGACACTTCCAATAAGCATATCCCCAAAGCTCACTTGAGATGTGGCCATGGAGGATAGCAGACAAGAAGGAATGTCCCAAAGAGTAGAACCAAGGACCTAGGAATGGTAGTCAGAGGTGGTGTTACCAGGGGAAGAATAGGGGTCAAATAAAGAACTGTCAGAGCAAAGGACCCTGATAACAGTTGCTCTACAGGAGTTCGATATTGCTGTTTACCAGACACTGCCTGCTGTGTATCTCTCATTCTTCCTGATTTAGAGAGTTTATTGTTGTTATTATGTCCCGCTTCACTATTGTGTATTAAGTATGGAGGCAAGGGTGAGCAGAAAACTTGTCTTTTTAGTTCATAGTCACTGGGCCATGAGAAGCTATATCCGAATCTGATAGAACAAAGAGTGCATATCACCTGGATATTGTACACACTGTATCTATGGAGGCAGTAAGTAAATTCCATGAGTAAGAAGAAGTGTGAAATGGATGTTTGGTGACCAGACTATGGAAGAGACTGCTCCTTGATCAAAGCCATGTATTTCCTTTCTTCTTTCTGGGTACACTGGTAAGCTACATTTCCAAGATCCTTTTGCATTTAGGTGTAGCCATAAGTCAGAGTTCTAGCCAAAGACCCCATTAAGTAGAAGTGATACATATCACTTTAATGGACCATGTTATCAATGTATATTGTACTCAAATTCATGTGAAAGTTCTAATCCCCAGCACCTTAGAGTGTGACTATACTTGAAGATAAGGCCTTTAAAGTGTTATTAAGATGGGGCCATTAGGATGAGCCCTAATCAATCCAGTGTCCTTATTAGTAGAGGAAACTTGGACACACAAAGAGACACCAGGGATGCAGAACACAGAGGAGAAACCATGAGAGGACACAGCTAGAGAAGGTGGCCATCTGCAAGTGAAAGAGAGAGACCCCAGAAGAAACCAAACCAAGTGACACCTCAGTCTTGGATTTCTAGCCACCAGAACTGTGAGAAAATAATTTTTGTTCTTTAAGCCCTCCAGTCTTAAAATCCTCCCATGCGCAATGCTCTGTGTTCTTCCTTTCTGGCTGGCTGGATTGAAGATAACCTCTCCAGAACAAAGCTGAAAGCCATGTACCGCAAACGGCAAAATGACAAGCATCCAACCAGGAACACCCACATTGTTCAATAACATGAGTGAAAAATAAAATCTTATTTTATTAAGAAATATAGGCGTTCATTAGTTACAGCAGTTAGCATTCCTCTCAACTAGTACACCTAGAAGACTGGTGATTCCCTTTCTCTCCCCATTTCTCTACTTTGATCACTGTTGGCAGAGGGAGGTATGCACTTCTCACCTCTTAACAAGCCACGTGGGAATATAGTTGGCTTCTGTTACATGCTGGCTTTCAAAGTAGGATACTTAGCACCTCTTGTCCACAGGTTGAGGCCTTAACCACAACTCTGGGACATCGTGAATTTTCCATTCAATGTCTTTTAACATGTTTTAAAAATATGTTGCTTAAGATAAAAAATAGAAAATTCACAAATACATACATAATAAAAATATATCCCAATTATATGTCAGTCGAATGGGAGAATTTCATTGTTTTGGAGGAAATGAGTATCAATCTATTATTTTTAAAAAACACCACTTCTGTTGTAAATACCCATCTTATATTTCAAGACTGGGATACAGAGATTGCAGTCCAGCTACAGACATTGTCAAGAACCTTGAACTCGATAAATAAGATTCTTTTCTCTTGCTTCTACTCATGCTCATTAAGAACTAATGGAGAAGAAGGAACAGCAAGGCTATAAATTACTATTTATACAAAAACACTAATTTAGATAATATATATCATACTTCTTTCCTGATCATTGCCTCTTTAAAAAGGACTCATATCTTTGAACTAATATGTTAAGTATTTTTGAAATTCAGAGAAAGCCAGAATCTACACAAAATTATTCAACTTTGCCTAACCTCAAATTGCTTCACAAGTCTTTGCTTTTACTTTCAGTATGCTTAATAGTTTAGACCATTAAATAAAGCCAAGATAGATACAGTACAACATATTATTAGTTGAAGAATGTGAAGTATGTGCATAGGAAATAGGACCATGGGGTGGCGGTCTCCCTGTGGCCATCAACCATGTGCCTCAGTTAGGCCTGTGGAAGGAATTCCTCCTGCAGCTCTGAAGGCTTCCCTTGCTGTTTGTGTCAGCACGGTTCATGTCTGCCTTGTAAGCCTTGGTCAATGATTTCAAACCCTCACTAATCTCTGATGCTTGCCTTACTAGTAATCCTAGCTTTGGGGGGAGTTGGGGTGATAATTATTCAACAAACATCGGTTGAATGCCATCTACATACCAGGCTACAAGGACTTTCACATGTAGCTTACAAGCTCTGGGAAGTAGTATCTTCATCTTTCTAGCTCCTTCAGTCACAACACTTCTAGTGTCTTCCTTTGTGCACAGCATTCATATTAGTTATTCCATAACATTCTAAAATAGATTGATTAGAAATAGAATGTATTTAGGGTCAGGAAGTGCTGCATGAGGAAATGTATTGGGTTGGTTAATAAGTTCATTTAGTTGTTTTTTTGTATGATGGCCCTAGTAGTGCTTAGTTGCCTTTAACTTCATTCAAAACAGTTTTGTTAGATTGTACTGTGACAGCTGTCATATCAGCATGCATTTGAAAAAAAAAAACTTAAAAAGTTAGTGCATTTCTGTGCAGCAATTTTAATATTGAAGATGGAAGAAGATACACATTTTTTATGTATTATGCTTTATTATTTCAAGAAAGGTAAAAATGTAAGAAAAGCAATGCAAGAAAGGAAATGCAAGAAAAGATCAGTGCAGTGTAGGGAGAAGGTGCTGTGACTGATCGAATGTGTCAAAAATGATTTGGGAAGATTCTTGGTACTTTTGACATTTTGGCCAAATCAATAAAATTATTGGTGAAAATTAAAAA
Organism: Micronycteris hirsuta; assembly: GCA_004026765.1. NCBI lineage: Eukaryota > Metazoa > Chordata > Mammalia > Chiroptera > Phyllostomidae > Micronycteris > Micronycteris hirsuta. The sequence continues at coordinate 24,828 of PVJI01008990.1, forward strand.
TGTGTCTTTCATTTTACAGAAAAAATTAAATAGACTTTTGGTCAATGCTATAATAAACAGTGTCTTCAACAAAACCTAATATTCTGTTAAACCCTTCAAACAGAGAGCATACAAATAAAACAAAGAAATTACAGTGACCAACATTTCCTCTAATGTCTGCTTCTACAGAAATATTACCTAAACTTTCAGATATATAATTTCTTTCCTATAGTTTTATTCACATTTACTCTGGGGTATTTCAGGAAATGGATATGCTTTCTAGTGGGATGGCTTTTACTAATGAAGTTCTCAAAAGTGGACATTCCTAATGTAAATCAATGCTCAGTTCTGTGTTTGTAACATATTTCAGTGTTTCCATAGGCCTTGATAATGCTCTGTCCAAATGTTTATCTTCCTCAAATTCTTTTATTTAAACTAGTCATTTTTACCATAAATTTTCCTCTTACTTTATGTATAGATGGATCACAGTAACAGCAGCAACTGAAGTGAATTTTCAGCTTAGAAAAAATTTGCAGAATGATCTATCAACCTCATTAAAGTTCAGAAGTAATACAGTTCGGTTTACCTTTCATCATCCTTGGTGTTTATTCTAGGAATTCCATCATCAGAAGTAGCCCAGGGCAGACTTAGCCACGTTGACACAGCAGAACTCAATTTTTCAAGGAACTAGGAAAAGAAAACTCTCAATGTGCTAAAATAGCTTATGATTTCTTAGTATTTTAAATTACGAACAGAGAAGCATCTAATACAAGCTTTATTGGCACAAATTTTAGGTGCATATTTTTCAAATTGTATAAACAATATGTGATATTTCCTTCCACTATGTATTTTTAAAACTCTATATCAGGATATATAATCTTAAAACAAGGAGAATTTCACAGTTAAGCTGCTAGAAGCCAAACTGTCATCCTTGGTCTAAGAGTGAGTGCTTCAGAGAAATCACTTCCTGCAGGTCAGAATTAAAAATAGTAGTGCATCTAGTTAGAGTTATATTTTAAGCTTTGTGGTATTTATGTACCTGGCATGTCTACCAAACCATTTTCATCTATAATGATGTGGACTTTAGTCCCATCTAACCACGGGACCCCACTCTGAAGTTTTCCTACTGGGATCAATTAACAGAAAGATCATGTCCTTTTAAAAATAAATTTAAATGAAAAGAGACCCAATTGGTATTTTCCATATAGATATAAATGGGTTTGTTAGTACCTTAAAAAATATCTTATTAACACTGATGACATTCTTATTTTTACATGCATTTCTCCCGGTTTGCTTCTCATAAAACAAATGGATACGGTATGACTGAGCTGCTGGGAAGCAACCTTTGCTTCCTGTTTTTAAAAAATTTAATCTTTATTGTATTTTTTTATATTACCTATCAGTCCCCTTATACATCCTCCCCCAGCAATCACCACACCGTTTTCCGTGTCCAGGAGTGTTTTTTCCTTTTTTGCTCAATCCCTCCACCCCATAACCTCCCCCTACCCCGCACTTGCTGTCATCTGCTCTCCACCTATGAGTCTGTCTCCATTTTCCTTGTTAGTTCAGTTTGTTCATTAGATCCCATATACGAGTAAGATCACACGGCCTTTGTCTTTTTCTGACTGGCTTATTTCACTCAGCATAATGTTCTCCAGGTCCATCCATGCTGTTGCAAAGGGTAACACTTCTTTTTTACACCTGAGTAGTATTCCATTGTGTAAATATCCCATAGTGCACTGACAACCTTGCCTTAGTCAATTATAAGGAGACCTCTGAACTTTAATCAGGAATGAGAAGCTCAGCAGTTGCAGGCTAGAGAGGTTATGTACTATACTCTACAGTCACACTTGCCAGTGACGTGAACTTGGGGAAGATACAAAAGCACACTGTGCCTCAGTGTCAACATCTGGAAAGTGAGGCTAATAAAAATGCCTACCTCATAGGGTGGCTATGGGGTTAAGTGAGAAAATATCTGTAACATGTTTACAATGATGCGTGTACATAATGGTGGTTAATAAATGTTGGCCACTTTTATAGCAGTGTAGGTAATTAATGTATCTAAGAAGCAGTGTGCCAACAATGGTGCTGAAAGTGGTAGGAAAAGGAAGGAAAGTGATCTATACTAAAAGACTGATTTTATTCAGTGTTGTTCTGATTTTTAGCTATATATCAACACCTATAAAATTATTATTGGAATTCCTGTAAGAAAAACAACATGCGACTGCAAGACTGAAACTCTAATCCTCCTATCTGTATTGAAATAATTGTTTGATAATATGGCTTATGTCAACTCAACTCAATTAGGAATACAAGGACTAACAGTTTATGACTTACTATTAAATGTATAGTCTTATATCTATGTTGCAGATAAAAAAGTCAGGATGAATAGAAGAGGATACTGAGAATGATTAAAGATTTCACAAAAGCATTTTGCACTAGATGGACATCTCAAAGCATATAATTGCATCCACTAATGCTTTAAACACTCTTGAACATTCCTCCCACAAAACACTCGGTGCTGTGATGCAATTTACCCCATCGATCAATGAAGTAACTCTCAAAGTTTAAAGGCACAAGATTTCCAGTCCAGTTAAATTTGTTTTGATCGCAAAGGCTAAAAGAACACATCAAAGGCAAATAATACGAGTGAACTCATCTGGAACGCAATTATAATCCATTTCATAGAAACAGTCTATTAGGTAAATTTATACATATACATGTACTATATACATGTACACATACATATACACATACATACACTCATATACACACATATGTATATCTGTCTGGAAAAAGTCTAGCCATTGTTAATATAATGAGAAAGGTTAGCATTACATTGATGCATTCCGGCAGCCAAGGAGAGTGGACTGGAATACACACACAGGAACAAAGACCACTTCACTGTACTGGTCAGTGGGGGCAGTAGACGCTGCTGAGTGAGCATGTGCACTGTGTGGTCATCACATTCAAAATGACTGAGCGAGTAGAGCAACAAATCTGCATCAAATTTTGTGTTAAGCTTGAACATTCCTCCACCAAAACTATGCAGATGATTCAGAAGGCCACAGCTGTGGGCAACTGGTGATTGGCAGCTTTATCACAATTGCGTGTCTGCTCATGCATCAGGTCTTGTGTAGAGTTTTTTGGTGAAACATCAAATCACCCAGGTGACACAGTCCCCCTACAGCCCAGATTTGGCACCCTGTGATTTCTGGCTTTTCCCAAAACTAAAGTCATCTTTGAAAGAGAAGAGGTTTCAGACCGCTGATGAGATTCAGGAAAATATGGTACAGCTGATGGCAATTGGAAGAACTGTGTGAGGTCTGAAGGTGCCTACTTTGCAGGGGACTGAGGCATCAATGTGCTATGTACATTGTATCTCCATCAATAAATGTCTCTATTTTTCATAGTAGTGGCTGGATACTTTCTAGACAGAACCCCACACATATGCATATATCTCAACATATCTATATATATTTATATATATTTATATATATCTACATGACACGGGGTAGATCGGACCTGCCGATACCCGTGGGTGACCGTGACCCAATGCGTGTATGAATCTCATACCGAGACATGCGGGGAAAAAAAGACCGGGGCTACGTGGCTGATTCCTCCCATTTCCGGAAAAAGCCTCGTGGCTTGCCCAGCCAGGGTTTTTATCCGTGGCCAATTTACATTGGATTGAATATTCATGGGATTAAGCAGAACAGGTAGGATTACTCATAGCAAGGCATTGGATGTAAGTTCAGATCCGGTGGCAGACAGAACCAGGTTAAAGTAATATGCAGGGGTCAGCAAGCCAGAACTTTTTAAGATATATCTTTGCCAAATTCCTATTAGAGAGTTCCCATTCCACAGACATGATCCACACTTGCTCACACAGGAATCACAGGGAGCTGTGCTCAAAACGTGTAAATTCTCAGGACTGCGTGTTTACACACGTGTGGAAATCACTGCCACATCTACATATATAGACAAAAATCACATATTTAATTTTACTATGGGACAGCAAATTTACCCTTTTTTGGTTCCAAGTTTACAGGTTAATAACTCTACCCTGATCTTTTAATAATAATCCCTACCCCGACCTCATGATGTATAAATTGAGTTTGTACTTAGCTTTAGCACTTATCACTTAGCTTAAATGACTCCTTCCCAAGAAAACATTCCTTTAATACCTTATCTAAGTAGGTCTTCTCCGGTTAATGTCCATTATTTCAACCCATTTATCACTTCTTAGCATTTATCACTATACGAAATATTGTTTATTTATTCACATATTCCTTGTTTAATGTTTTCTACCCAACTCCATAAGCACTAGTACCATATGCGTTTAGCTAACCTCAACACATTAAGTACAGACTGCATCACTTAGCACACAGCAGGTACTCTTTGTAGATCAAATGAATGGAGATAAAACTTCTGCAAGAAGTTGATCTAGGCAAATTTGCCAACATCACAATTTAAGACATCATGTCTAATCACTGGGCAAAGGGATATCAACACAAAGTCATCAAATACAGTTGTTTGAGTGAATTCCACTCCCTTTGCTTTGTATTTCACTAGTTTTGTTCCTTATCATTTCTTTTACCTTCTTTTGTTAATGTGGACTTTAAAAAAACACACTGGAATGGTAATGCCTTATGCAAGAGATTTTGTAAAGCTTATCACTAAACGACTTCCAAAAGAGCATTTCCTCACTGCCTGTGGGAGGGGGATGTCTAAACTCTTAATAAAGGATAGATTGCAACCTTTCCCTTTCCTGCCCAGATGATGAAGATTGAGTTCTACAGAAAACCAGCAAGGCGTGGAGTTGAAGTTGTTGCTGAAATAAGCATCGATTTTGTTTTAAGCACACACAAGTGACGGCCATTCCTTGAATTCATATTTCAAGTTACAATGACTGTTTGTGCCTTTTTAAATTTCTAGCATTATAGAAGTGTTCATAAATTGAAGTAAAAGAACTCTAGCTACTTGTACTCAATTATTGAAATAAAGAAAAAAAGAAATATAATTTGTGTAGAAACAAAATAAAAATATAACAGTCCCAAGTCCAAAAAGTATGCTAGAACAACTTCACAGTTGTTTATGAAACAGCCAAAGGTCTTTCTTGCAATCCGTGATTACACAGCCATGACGTAAGTTTGTCCTTAGGTGCGTCGTGTAGACTAATATTCTGGTCCTGAATGAACTCAAAGTGAGTTTTAAGAAGCTGTCTTAAGCTCTATGAGTTACTTCCTGTAAAACAACTTCCAAGCGATTTGCCAATATGTTTTGTGAATATTTTGCAATTGTAATTGATAAGTAAAATATGAGCAGCTACAACAGGTTGAATTTTCTCCAAAAACTTTATGTTTCTATAGAGAAAGTTCCCTGAGGACATTTTTTGGTAGTAATCTTACAATGCTTTACTGCTTGGGAATTGGGAAAATTAATGATTCATAAATTGATGCTTTAGTTATTTTTTCCAATTCAATTTCCTACAATTCCCTAGGGAAATCAGAGAATCTAGTATTTTGTTTCCTTAATGAGTGAATACTTTTGTTGACATGTTAGATGAGTAATGACAAAGAAGTCTGTAGTTGCTTTCTACCAGTTTATCACAAGATGGATTTTATGAGAAATGCTTTAAAAACCTCAAAATAAAATTTGATTTAAAAAATAAATCATACAGTTATTGGCAGTGTCAAGAGCTATAGCTGATATTTAAGGAGGTATTTAGAGCCCAGGAGTCAAACAGAATCTATTGTCCTGTTTAATTTACTTCATACCATTTTTTATTCTCTAAAATGGTCTTGTTTATTTATTAGCTAATTGCCTTACATGTGTATCACTCCCTCCATCCCCCTTCCAATGACCCTCAAAAAATATATCCAGGTCCCAATCTCTAGTACCTGTGAATGTCACCTAATTTGAAAATAGGGTCTTTGTAGATATAACTAAGTTAAAGATCTTGGGGTGAGACCATCCGGGATTTAAAGTGGGTCTACCTTCAATGACTGGCGTTCTCATAAGAGCGAGAAGAGGCAGATTTAAGACAGAGGTCATTTGGGAGAAGAAAATGTGAAGATGGAGGCAGAGACTGAAGTGATACATCTACAAGCCAAAGAAAGTCAAAAATTCTCAACAGCCACCAGAAGCTAACGAACTGTCCCTAAGAGCTTCTAGACAGAACTAACTCTGCCAATACCTAGATTTTGGAATCCTGCTCTCCAGAACTTGGAAAGAATAAATTTCTCTTGTTTTAAGCCACCAACTGTGTGATTTGTTGTATCAATCCTAAGAAGTGAAAACAAGAGCAAACTAAAATCATAATTATTAACTTACTCTTTCTTATAATGGCAAACAGGAAGAAAGACAAGACTTTGGCCATTCATCAGTGTGCGATGAAAAGAGACTGTAATATAAGATTTCACAAGGAACATTTTATAACAAACACTAATGGAAAATCATAAAGCAATATAAGTCACATGTTGGTTAGGTAATGGATAGAAGCGGCAGCAATGCCAGACATCTGCATTCAAATCCTAGTCTACTGCATACTTACTGCGTGAACTTGGACAAGTTATTTGACCTCTTTGACTCTCTCCTGGAAAATGAGAATAATTAGTATTTACCTCCTAAGGTGATTGTGGGGATTAATGTGAGTAAAAATCTTCAGCAGTCTGAAACTCCGGAAGTGCTTGTGATTATTTATGAGCATCTTAATTAGAGGTTAAGAGAACCCAGTTGTGCAAGCAGAGCACGGGATTAATATTAGTTGAAGACAGACAACATGAAGGAGTACACCAAGAAATATGTTCCTGATTTTAAAACCTTTCCCAATTGAAACAAAGTTTTAAAATCCTATGGCTTAGGAATTCACTCTCCATTTTTCTCTTATTCTCTAATAGTTCTGTCTGAAAAGAAGTGCCTTATACCCTTTTATTCAAGTTTCTCCTTTAACATCCTCCTCATGATCATGGACAAAGGAAGAAATGGTGGAAACCATAGTCTCCATGTCCTTTATGCTAATGGCATAGATTTAGAGTATTGACGGTACATTCAAAACCATTTAGTTCAATTCCTTTGTTCACAGATGTGCAGAGGGTTTAGGAAACTCATCTAAGATCAGTAGGTTCTGTGAGGGCAAAGAACTCAGGCATCTTATGAACTACTTCATAGTTATATGCTTGCGCAAGTCTTGGATGTAAAGACAAACAAATGACTGACAAGTTAGTCAATGCCATCATCACTAGTATTGCATGTGCTCTACATAATATTATGAGTGAGAATTAAATTTATGAAAATATAGTGAAGACAAATATACTGATGTATATGTTTTACTAACTTAAAGTATATACTATTGACTACCTTATGTTGGAGAGATAGGCCCTGATATTACTGAACATGATGAATACCACCTCATCAGAATCTACGCAAACAGTAAAGAGAATTTTATAGGCCTAAAGTCATTTAGAATAACCAATGTATTATAGTGGTTTTTTCTCTATCTTTTTCTTGCTCTGTTAGAGTTATCTCAAGGAGGTATTAGTAGAAAATCATCTATTTCCAGAAATGCCAGACCCCCTTTCCAATTCCATCTGCGAGCCACATGCAGCCATCTCTTATTTCTTTCAGAGGGAATCGGCTTGTGTCCGTACTCCAGAAACAGTTTAGGAGGTTGAAGGGAGTGGTAGGTAGTAGAAGTGTCAGCCAAAATGAGCAATTTCAACTTATTTAGATTTTATTTTTTGCTTTATACATGTGGTGGCCAAGACCCAAACAGCTCTGGTTTTCCCGTCGGCATGCAGTTGTTCTTTCCATCACTCCTTTCTGGCTAGAGTTTGGTCCCTGAGCATCACTTGCAAAGTCATTTCTCACCAGGTGTTTAACGTCCCATGTAGGAGCTCTTCTCCTGCACCCCGCCCTGCCCCGCCAGGAGGTTAAGGAGAAATAGACACCCTTACCATATTAAGTTTAAGATTCACGGTTCTACTCTGCCACTTTATCTGATATTTGCCTCACTGCAAAGTCATTTTAGACACATTATCAATTTATAATGGTATTCTATAAAGGGAGTCCTTTTACCCAAGGATTCAAGTTGGATAAATGAGGAAAATATTAGATTAGGCATTTGCATGGAAAGTAATTTTACTAAATTTCATGAAAACCAAACGATCCTCCTCATGTTTTATTCTTCTTAATTTGCTGTGGAGAGCAAGAATGATTTCATTTGGAACCAAAAGGAGTTCTGGATCCAGACCTCACAAATATCAGCAGGAGACTGACAGGAGGGTATTCGTGAAGAAGCATTAAGATATCAGAACAAGTGATCTGCAGAATTAGCACAATTTTCACTGTACTCAGAATCACTTTATGTCCCACACTATTCCTTCACACTTACATGAAGGAAAATCCTATTTTTTTTCTAAAATGCTGCCTTCCTTCTATAATCAGACTATTTATTTATTTATAGACATATGTTTGTATAGACATATATGTTTGAAATGTAGAAGAAAAATAATTGGCTCCCAAGTAATCAGCAGGTCGTGTGCTCAAACATGTTTCCCAAAGAGAACTTCCCTCTTAGCTAAGTTTCATGGTTGGGAGAGACCAAAAGTAAGACTTTAAAAATAGATTGAAGCTTTTTTAGAACATTAGCACCACCAGTCAGCTGTGGAGTTTGTAACAAAATAATTCTTAGTGCCATATCCTTTGTTCTCCATCCATCTCTTAGGCTTGGGGTTTTTATTTTCCCCCAGTAGAGCAATATAACAGAACAACATGTGCTTTTAGAACTTTTAACAAATGCTAGTGACAAGCTTCATGTTGTCATTAATATGTTCTCATTGGGTTCTATTTTAAAGCCGGGGTAAATATTGGTTTGTTTTATCTTAGAATGGGTTTTCACTTTGTGGCCACTGCACAGTTTCCTCCTTGTGAAGTTCACTTGTATCTTGATCTCTTAACAATATGACTTCATCAAAGACTTGGCCTCCAACTTTAACATCATCTCTAATTGTTCCTTTTTAAATCGTTACCCCCGTCATGTCTCTTTGTGTCCTTTCTGCAAGATTTGCTTCCCACTTTTCCTGCTATTTACCTCTTGAATGGTTCTTTGGAATAACAATCCTAAAGGAAAGACTAAAAGGGAACAAATATCCTTTTTAAAACAAAGACTAAGACCTATGCATAGGAAGAATAATAATGTTTATTACAGGTTAGCTTTGGGCTAGTTTGAACAAAGGACTCATTTTGGGTATTTTGTGTTACAGGTTAACTTAATAATACACCTCTACTTACTGTAATAATACAGCTATATTGTTTAATCTTACTATTTTTTTTTAATCTGAACTCCGAAAGTGCTAAAGTCCTAATTTCTAAAACTGTTTTTTCTATTCAGGCTGACTTTAATAGAAAACTGAGTTAGTTATTATAAAAAAAAATGTATGTAATACTGAACCTTATTTAAAGTCCATTTAAAAGATTAATCATATATCAAAATACCTTTGAGAGGTAATGCTTGAATAAGTCACTTATCCTCTCAGACTCTCAGTCCTCTCATCTGTAAAATGAGCCAGGCAGACCAGCTTATCTCTAAGATCCTTTCCAACCTTAAAAATCTACTAGATCAGCATTTCTTCCCTTAAAATTCCTGAATTCTAGAAAAGCATCCAAGCACAAGAGTTATACATTACAATCTTAAACTAGGTTGTTTAAACTTTTATCTCCATCATCTGTCCCTTATCATCCAAATCAAAATACTCCATTTTTTTGAATATTTGTGATGCCAAGCAAACTTGAAATATAAGCTTCTGACAGTCTCTAAGATAAACATTCTCCAAATACTTTCACTTGCTTTGCTTAACTGAAGCTTCTAAATCCTAAAATAACACCACAAAAATCTGATATGATGACAAAAAGAGGGAAGATATATAGGGCTCTTCAAGTATGATGTTGGCTGTGGGTTTGTTATATATGGCCTTTATTACTTTAAAGTATGTTCCTTTTATACTCACTTTTCTGAGCATTTGTATCATAAATGGGCACTGGATTTAATCAAGATGCAAATTAAAACCACAATGAGATATCACCTGACACCTGCCAAGGTGGCTACTATCAATTAATCATCAAACCACAAGTGCTGGTGAGGATGTGGAGAAAAGGGAACCCTAGTGCACTGTTGGTGGGAATGCAGACTGGTGCAGCCACTGTGGAAAGCAGTATGGAATTTCCTCAAGAAATCAAAAATGGATCTGCATTTTGACCCAGCAATACTACCGCTGGGATTATACCCTAAGAATCCCAAAACACCAATTTGAAAGAATAAAGGCATCCCTATGTTCATTGCAGTGTTATTTACAATAGCAAGATTTGGAAACAATAGATGAGGGGTTAAAACACCTGTGATACATTTTCACAATGGAATACTACACATCCTTAAGAAAAAAGAAAGAAATCTTACCTTTGGAGACAGCATGGATAGACCTGGAGATTATTATGTTAAGTGAAATAAGCCAGTTGGTGAAAGACAAATACCATATGATCTCATTTATATTTGGAATCTAATGAACAGAATAAACTGATCAACAAAATAGAAACAGAGGCATGGATATATACAACAGATGAGCAGCTGTCAGAGGGGGTGGGCAAACACATGAAAGAAGGTGAAGGGAGTAGCCAAAGAAAATGTATGCATAACCCACAGACACAGACAACAGTGTGGTGATGGCTGGAGGCAAGGGGAGCTGGGGCTGGGTGGGGGTGGGCAAAAGGCGGGAAAATAGCGACATCTGTAATATTGTCAACAATAAAAATAAAGAAAAATGATAAAATATATAAAAAGATATTTAGGTCTCCTCAAGACAAAAAACCTTCAAAATAAAACTAACTATGGATCAAAACATGTACTGTTACAGAAAATACATCATAAATACAATAGAAAAAAGCTACTGCATTATTTGTTTCCAAGTACTTCATCATCTATGAAATTAAATTAGTAAGACAAATATCTTAAAAGCAGAAGGAAAAAACTCTTCTCAGAAGTCAAAATAACATTTTCCCACACTCCCAATGTTACAGTGATAACAACATTAAACTATATGAATGGAAGGCTTTTCCTTGTGTATCTGTGACTTAATAATTTTATTGCAAGTGACAAGAGAAACCTCAAAAACATTCGCTGGTTGAAGAACACAGTTTGCAGCAGAACTCTGCCTGAGGAGCGCAGCATGGTCAGGAAACTTCGCCGGTTCCCCATCTTTGCTGTGTGTTTCCAGCGTATCTTTAAGCGTGTGACCTTCAAGTGGTTGTACAGTTTCCCACACTGTTTTCATAGTTCGTAAAATGCTTAGCAAATGTCTATAAAAACCCCTTAAAGAAACCGGGCCACAAAGAACTTAAGCTTTATGGATCTCAATGGTCCAGCTTTAATTTCATTTTCAAGAAAGGAGTATTTTCTTTACAAATGCACTGGTAACATCTGTACTTCAGGTTCTTTTGGAAGAGCAAGTAAGAAGTGTTTTCTGCCCAATGTGTATTATTTGGCTGTCACTCTGAAATATGTGATGCTCCAGTTACTCTTCTCATGAAGTCATGCACACAAATGGATCCTCCCTCTCTCCCCGAACATCACCCTCCTTTTGTTGGTCACTTTCAGTTATCTGACTATGCTGGAAAGCCATTATGTCATGAACAGCCTACGAACATCTGCAAAGAATCCCTTTGGAATCCATTGCCTGAGCTGTCAATATGAAAGTGTACAGTTGGACCTGAAGTTCACTACTTCCACTGCCTGACCTTTAGCCCAATTGCATTTGAATTTTTGTTTTTCATATAGGCTGATAGGGGATACATGGCCAGAGAAGTATCACAAACAAGATCTCAGTTTATAGCTGTCTGGAGAATCATTGAATCGAGCAACAGCAAAACATTGCAAGTATCAGCTTGCCTTTTCTATTTGGTTTTGGTGTTTTATAGGATAAAGGGTGGTACTGGATAATTTGAGTTTAATCGAATGTGCATTCTTTCCTCTGAAATGCACGTTTGGAGCTCTGCACTTGGGTCTTATGCTGAACTTTATGTAATATAACTGTCATCGGTGCAGGCTAATAAATATACAACATATTAGGTGTATGTGTATGAATTCATTACTGTAAACTGAGGAGGAAATGGTCAGACCAGCTCCAACACAGCTGTCTCATTCTTGAAGGACACACTCCTAGGAAAGATTCCATAGAGAAGATAATATCCAGTCTTCCCTTTTCAATTACCTATTTGATCAGCTTATTATTGTACAGTGTGTACATTTTCCTCTAACCATGTTAGATCAATACTTTGGGAAGAGAATTAAAAGGAATACAAAATCTGAAAATATCCTCATTGTGCAGACTAATGCTCCAGTTTCTGCTTGACAATGAACAAGTTGTATGTAGGTGACACATGGCCTTTATAAAAATAGACTCATAACCTTCCCATTTCAGACATTTATCCTAAAGGAGACTTCCAGTGCAGATCACGGTCCCGGTCATTTGCCTTGAAAGAAGGAACAAACCCTATCAACGTGTAGGAGGCATCTTCCTTTTAAACTGATGCCCTTAAAGAACTAAACAACTAGAGGTGTGCTGGTGTGGGAGCCAAGTCATAAATCCCTACTGCACGATGCACGCATGGCGTTGACCGTCCACTGTACTGTCTGCATGCAGGCATGGCTCATTACCACGTATCTGTTGGAATTTACCCTTTGAGAAAAAAAATTCAAAATCTTGTTAAGCATGTGGTATATTTCCAGTCTCCTGCAGAAAGGTAGATCCAGCCTGCCCCTTGCTCTGAAGTCCTGAAACACTGAAGCTGTCACACTGTAAGTTTCCTTTAAAAACTTAAGAAGAAATGTAGGTATTGCAGCCAGAGGGGTGAGATGTGAAATGTCAGACCAAGGAGGCCCATCCATAAAGCTTAACAGAAAGAAAAATGAAATCGTACTGTGATAAAAGAAGCATTTGATTTGTGGAATGTATTTCCAATTAAATGTTCCAGCATTCAGCTTTATTGTAACTTAAGTAATAAGAGATTTTTATGTATATCTTAAGCTGTAAAGAAGTAAAATGGGCCAAAAGTCAGCAAGTGTTTTTCAACTCTCTCATTCTGAAATAAGAAACGCTTGGATAAACACAGTGCAAATCTAAACTCACCCTTTAAGGAGTTTTCCCCAGTCTGGGATGTGTTATCACCGCTTACATCAAAAGAGAGCCAGTAAAGCCAGCCCTGTTCCCAGAGAGACCCGTCAGGGGGAGTCACAGTCAGCTTGTCGTCCTGGTCACTGCTTTGGCTTGTGGCAATGGGAAGAGCACAAGTGATCCAATTCTGAGATGAGACCCACCAGGAATACTTCATTTCTAAAGTCAGGAGATCATTTTGCCAAATAGCAAGAAACGGAATATTTTTCATATTTTTTGAGAAAAGGAAAAGGCCTGTTGTGACCGTTAGCTTGCAAAGCTTTCTAAGCCTTCATCAATTGAGCTAATGGGGATGAAAGGAAAATAACGAGAAATTGGGTGCAGGCCAGTTCACTAGTGTCCCAGATAGTTTTAGGAAGATGCAGCTTCCTGGAGGGGAGTGCCTGCCCTCCAACCAATCAGAGCAGCTTCCATTTTTTTGTTGCTGTTGTACTGAAGCCCACGCGCTGATGATCAGCCCTGGTACTAGGGAGAGAGAATGGGCCCTCACAGAGATGGTTCTGGTGAGGACAGCGGGGTCAGCCAGGGCACGCAACTCTAACATGATTCTAAACATCTTTGTTGCCAAAAAGTTATTCTAGTGAACAAGGAATCAAGAATATTCCAGAAAATATTTGAGTTGTTGTGAGTTCAGTAGGATCTGTCTTTCCATTTCAGAATAGTTACAAAGACATTGAAGAGTGAGAGAGAATAAGAATTGAGAATCAAGATCCAGGCTTGGGAAGAAAATGAACAGAATAAGGTTCTGCTGTTCTACTTGAAGTTCAGGGCTGGGCATCAATTCTGCAGGGGAATATGGCAAGAAACAAGGTAGCTAGGGAGACTACAGACAGAAAATCAAGATATAAACAAGCCCATGTGGAAAAGCAATATATAAATGAGAAGGGTGTGCTGGAAAGTGGAGGCTATAATTTATCATACATAAAATATGAAGTAAATATAATTTATCTAAGTTAAGAACTGCAACTCAAGAAATTTGTTTCTAGATTTATGATTCTTGTTTCCCCTTGCTATTTTCTTTCCTTCAGAAACACCTGCCGCTCTGATTTCTATCCTCTATTTCTACTGACTTTTCATCTCATTGGTTTTATATTTTTGACTGTTTCTCCTTTATTATATGACATTGTGATTCCAAATAGTATTGTTTCTAATATTGGAATTCCTAAATTAGCCAGTATTGTACACCTGACACTTCCTATGCATTATTTTTAGTTACTTTGGGGGATGAGTAACTTAAATGATAAGGCACAGCACTTACTTTTTTCCTTTCACAAACAGATTGGGTTTTTGTTGGGTTTTTTTTTTTTTTTTGACTAAAGAAGTATAAAGCAATGTTGACGTGTTGATAGTGGCAACCTACTCAACATGATTTCTCATTGCCCTCATACCTCCCTGTCCTCGCAAAAGAGTTGAGCACACGATGAAGTTTGACCCTATTGTCATACAACATCTTCACACAATGATAAGGTTAATATAGATCTAGGACATCAGCTTGTCCAATCAGAATCTTCTCAGGGATAATTTAGCTGTGGTTGCTGCAAAAGACTCCTATTTCGAATAGAAGTTCAAGTGATATAGATGCGGGGTTACTTTTCTGCTATGTGATGAGAACGTATCCATGTAGGAGAAAGAGGAAACCATGTGTGTAGAAACAGTGAGAAGCAAAATCAAGAGATGCCATGAGAACATTTTTCGAGCCTGGATTCCAGCCTCAACCTGCCAGTTACCTCAGCCAATAAATATTGTTCTTTGCTTAAGCTAGTTTAAATTGGGTTCCAGTCACTTACAACTGAAAGAGCCCTGGGGTATATAAATGTCAAATGCTATTAACAGGAACACAGCTGATAGTAATACAAAGTCTCCATGGCTTAATAATAAATGACTAATGCATGCTGTTCACATTTTCTGGAAATTCTCGATGCTCCATGCCAGTATTGTTGCACATGCTCAGCACGGCTGATGAACGTACATATTAGTTACTGTTGTCTACAGAAGGATTTCTAGATCATGGATTTCCTGATTTTCTATTACTTCGCACAGTGTTTAGGACCATGGAATTTGGATTTTTGGATTTAGGAAACATATCTTCTTGACTCCTAGAAGCTATACAGTAATGGACATGATATGAATAAATAGTCAAAGTCACATTCTTCTGAATCCCGAGGTAAAATCTTACATCACACTTAGGAAGTACCCCTTTATATATCTTCTACCAACTGAGAGGAGCTTCTTTGAGTTCAGTTTTAATCTAAAAACTGTTCTCACCTCCCAAAATAAATATAGTGAATATAAAGCACTGTCCTCTGTTTCCAATATCAAGTGCATTCATTAACTGAAAAAATATGTACTGGTGGCTTACAATGTACCAGGCAGTATATTATATATATTATGGATTGCGTGAAGTTCAGGCTATGGTGAAGATAGATAATAAACCCATAAACAAATAATTAACAGGGTAATAATAAATGTTGTAAAGAAAATTAAATTAAGTGAAATAAGCCAGTCAGAGAAAGAAAAACACCATATGATCTCACTTATATGTGGAATCTAATGAACAAAATAGAGACAGGTACATGAACACAAGGGACAGACTGGGGTGGGGCGGGAGGGGTAAGTGGGGACCCGATGAAAGAAGGGGAAGGGATTAGCCAAAGGACATACATGCATAACTGGCAGACACAGACAACAGTGTGGTGATGGCCGGAAGGGAATGTGGGCTGGGGGCTGGGGGCTGTATGCAGGTGGGCAAAGGGGTGGAAACGGGGACATCCATACTAGGTCAGCACTAAAAATGAAGTTAAAGAAAAATTAGTCAGGTAAGGGAATAGGGATATGAGGGCTTCCTTGAAGAAGAGGTATTTAAGGAAATCTCTGAAGAACTTTGAAGAGTAATGTGGGTAAACACAGGCAATTAGAAATTTTGAAGTTTGGTGAAGGCGTGAGCTTGGCACAAGGAAGAAATGACAAGAAGCCCAGGCCTGAAGAAGCAGAGTAACCAGGGATTGGCAAGAATGTGGATTTTATTTCATGCATGATGCTACGTCATCAAAGAGTGTTGAGTGGAAGAGTAGCATGAGTTGATTTACATTTTTAGCAGGTTACTCTGGTGGTGGGAGGACAGCAGCAATTATAGAATCAGAAAATTAATAGAAGCCAATGAATTAATAGTAATACTTATTACTGTGGCCAAGTAAAACCACACAGTGGCTTAAGATAAGACGGTAACAATGGAGTGTTGACAAAAAGTGGTTTGGGAATATAATTTCAGGTAGAGTTGAGAGAACTTCCTAACAGATTGAATGGGAGTGAGAAAAAGAGAATCAAAGATAAATCTAAGGTTTTGGTCTGAACGACTGTGAAAATGATGGCGGCATTTGGTCAGACTGAGAACACCAATACATACATCTCACTGAAAATTCAGAGGTGATTTCTGCCTTCCACTTCTGGATAGGGCCTTGAGAGGCAGCCAGAACCCAGGATTCCCTGTGCCCAGCATGATAGAGTGGCAGAGTAGAAGTGGTTCACATTGTCTGGGCAGAGAGCCTGAGAAAGCCCCACAGAGTTGCCTGCACCCAAATGTGGTGTTGGAACAGTTAAATGCATTGCCTATACTCAGCGACAACTTTGATATGGCACAGAAGACTAAAGATGTCAAGCCTTGGTGATGGTAACAAGAGAACACAGCAATGGTCTAGCAAGTGAAGAGAGCTAGACCCATTCTTAAAAGAGAGTATCTCAGCAGAAGCAGAACAAATCAATGATGATGACCCAGACAAGACGTGCAATCGTACCACACGCCACGTACCACAGGATGCCTGAAATTATGTAAGCCCCATTCCCTACCTCACTGTCACTGGGGAATCAAGACAACATTTTGGAAAAATGTAAAAATACCCTAGCAAAGATTAATTTCATCATGCAGCTGAAGAGAGGCTTGCTACAATTCAGTTACAGAAAAAATAAAGAGCCACATTGTACCTCTAAATCTGAAGACTTGGATTGGTGTCTTCTGTATAGGGGAGAGACTGTTCCAGGGTTAACTGGCAGGGATTTTAGAGAGCCAGAAGAGGGATCACTGAAGTATGTGAGAACCAAAGACCTCTCTCTCCTGGAATCAAACCAAAGACATATTCCTTTATCACATTTGACCAAGGATTTCAGAAGTTTCTATGGAGATTAAAATCCATTGGTAATCTTCGGGGTAATGCATTGAATTAATACCAGTAACACATAAAATATTTTAGATAATCTTTTTACTATTCATTATAAATTGAGCAGTATGCCAAAAAGTATAACTACACATCTTGAATGTAGGTTTGGTGATATTATGAGATAAAAGGACAATCTTTGGATATTGCCATGCTGTGCTTTGGGGGAGAGGTTCATCCCAAGGGGCGATGGCTATCACGATGCTGGTGCTCAGGAAACAGTCAGGTAAGTAGTATCACTTATTAAGCATTATCTCAGTTAGATTCACTCTTGTTTATAATGACACATTGCATAACAGCAAACATTTATTTGTAAAAGTATACAATTATATGCTGCATGTCACATTGTTCTCAAATAGTCGGTGTGTCTCAGAGTATTTTCTTCCAATTTCCTCAAGAACTATCTTTGCATGACATAGATTCAGATGTTAGTTACATTCTAAGGGGGAGTACTCTTATTTTGGTATATAATACTATGGAATTATGTTTTGTAATCCTTTAGTATTAAAATATGGTGGATTTCATTTGCATGTAGAAATGCTTAACATTTTCCTCGATAATTATTCACAAATTTGGTAAATTGTTTAAGAAATGGCCCAAAAGAATAGGGTGATTATATCAGAATCTATGGCTTCGCATTGCTCTTTTTTCAATTATTTTCTTGTGTCAAGTGATATGGAACTTCCTAAGGACTTTTTGTGAGTCCATGATTGTTTTATTGATTCCATGGTCAATTTTCGTACTATAAAATGTATAATCAAATATGAAATTTTAAAACACACTATCTCTAAAAACATGAAAAATTCAGGAACAAAAGCATATCCAACTGAAGGTGATTAACACCAAAAGTATTTAAAGGAGAGTTTAGTGTTTGGCACTCTGCAATGACATCATTGACAATCAGCTGTGGACAACCTTGAACAGTGTCGACATTTTTACAGATCTTCCATCATAAAGAAAAACAAGAATATATTTTATTTATTTTGGAACATGGATGCGACACTTGTGCATTTGTTCACAGTGCTTTTGAAGTCTGCCCACGGTCTTATTACATTAAACTATGATATTGAGCCAATTATCATGAAACACACATTGACTAGAAAATACCTTGTTTATCTGTTTAAACCCTCTTTAATTCGTGCTCTTTATAACAACAGAACACTCCAAGCTTTCATGTGAAACTAGTAGAATACCTGCGTCCACCTGGGATGGCACTTTGGAAAAATCTAGCATGAACTCTATAATTTTTGAAACAAATATCACATGATGGCTTAAATAACTTGGGTGCAGGTCTCCTAAGAAATATTTTTAAAGTTGCCTTTATTAATTGTGACAAGTATGTTCAACATCTTTGGCCTTTACCTGCCCAGCAACCTTTTGTTTTAGCCTAATTTACCTTTTGGAAACTATCTTTCCCCAATTCAAATGACTTTAGTGTAACGATTGGTGATATTTCCACTATCTTTTCTCACATCTGCCCAAACCAACAGGGAATGACCTCGATCCCCTCAGTTCCAAGGCATAGCTGTGCCTCCTTCTCAAATTCCAGATACAACTCCATATGCTTACCATGTATTCTTTTCTTAACACCTTATTTAGTCAAAGCTAAAGGGAATTCATGCATCCCACCATGGGAATTGTAGCCCTAATGTTTCACATCTAAGGGAGAAAAAAAAAACTCCTATGGAACATGGGACGGCAAGCAGGCCCCACATGTATGACAGCGGAATTTCCTGTGGGTAAATCAGGATGGCATATTTCCTAGAGTTAAGTCTTGCTCTTGCTAAAACCTCTCTCTCCTGGAATCAAAAGAACTTATGCTAATGCACGCCTAGCTTCGCTAGACCTGTGTTATTATTCCTCTTGAGTTCTGCTGGAAGCCCATTGTCTTTTCATTTGCATATCTATCCCCTCTATGTGCCATCTTGGGTGTCTACCACCTAATGTAAATCTACAATCCATGCATAGTTAATGAAGACCATTCTAATGTAATGTGCCCGAGAAACAACAATAAAAGCCTATGGGGCATAGCTTGTGGCCTCTCCCAGATGATAATGGAGGGGTCACATGGTCCTGGAATTTCTAGTGCAGTGTATTACGTGTAAATTTATTTACACGCCTGCCATGACATACAAATCCTGCTGGTCAGAATTCACAACAAATGTATTCCAATGTATGCCATACATAAAATCTAAATCAACATGCATTTCATTCCTGGCCAGTTGTGAGTATTGTCATAAATGCCACAGAATTCTAAACTATGTTGCCTATACACATTTGAGTGGGATAGTACCCATGACATTGAATGTCTATTACCTGCCTGAGCAAGGTATTAAAATATGTGAACCAACCAACAGCTCATCTGGCACATCTGGTACATTTTCTGTATTCTGCTCTCCTGACATGCTACAAACAATTTTACACTGGAAGATTCTATTGTCATTTTTCTTATATGCTGTGGTACAGTCTCACTTACAAGGACATTTTCCAGGGCTACTATAAATATTAGATTTTGCTCAGTCAAGAGACACTGTAATAATAAGGACTTCAACGTTACAGCACTTCATAGTGTGTAAGAAAAATGTTACTGTACCATTTACTCTGTTGTTGATACCACACAGATGAGAAAATAGAGGCTTACAAAGGTTAAATGAGTTTCCCAGTCATGCGGTTGGTAAATGTCAGAACTAGGACTAGACTCAAACGTTCTAATTCAAAGTCCAGAATTCATTTTTCTAAAATATCATAACAGGTCTGTGTAGAATATCTCATTGTAAGTGTTACATAAACAGTGTCACTGATATGCCATTAAGGAAGTACTCACATTGAAGAGTTCATAGATATATCTCAGATATAAACTACTGGCATCAAAAATTCAATCAAGATGCAATTGTATTCGTGATATACAGTAAATACCTGTTTTAAGGCCTAAATCTTTAAAGAATGATTCGGGTTGTGGATTAAAACTTTACTTTTAATAATCTTATGAAATCTCACTGGGATATTGCATATATGTGTCTATTTTGCTTCTCTGAGGTGGGATATAAACCCCTCAGTCTGCACACCTGTGTAGCAGTCTGCTTATCATCGGCTTCACCAATGTGCCTGGAAGGGATCCTCTCAACCTCAGGGAGTAAACATTCTTATGGTCGTGCGGACAGAGCAGCGAATCAAGTAAATAGAAATGCAACAAAGTCACTGGATTTATGGAGTTTATATACGAATGCATGGAAGAAAATTTGTACTAAATTAGTATTGTTATAGACACTCTGCTTTCCAACACTTTAAAAAATAGGACCTCACACATTTCTCTCAAAGATGTAATATGAGGTGGTAGTAAATGACAGGCCAAAGGTTAATGAGGTTCTACAAACTGTCTCTTTGCTGGAGTTAAAGAACAAGTCTGAGTTGATCTTATTCAAATTGAGAAAAAAATATATTTGAGGAAAGTTTTAAAAAACAGTTCAAGAACACTAATGACAAACTTCACCCGAAGCCCATGGTACTTCCGGACATTCCTCTCTGTCTTTAAAGTGGTTAGGCTGAAACGTGCCTGAGACCCGGAACCCAGAGCTAGAAGACACACACACACACACACACACACACACACACACATTTCATATATGTACCACATCTTCATCCAATCATCCATCAGAGGACATTTCAACACTGTGAATAATGTTGCAATGAACATAGATAGGGGCACATATCTTTGCAAATTAATGTTTGTTCCCATATATAAATTCATATTCTATTAAAAATTAGATGGATTCATTCTAAAGCTTTCAAAATTACCTAAATTTACAAATACCATATGACCATATCATTTTTCCCATAAAATAAAGTATGCTCCACTCTCCATGGGAAAAATATGGCTACTACTGAACTTAACATTTAATCTTTTTAATGTATGCAAAATTTCTATTTTATAGTTCAGAAAAACACTCAGACCTCATCCCTTTTCTCCTTGTATGACATGAAGACTACTAATTAGCTTTCTTTTCAGGGTCATTTTTACACATACAGACGGATCACAGACACACACACACACACAGAGGAAATTACACCACAAACCTATAGCACTGTTCTCTCTTCAGTTTACTTTGGTTATTGCATAGGATAATGAGTAAAAGAACATAATACCATAAGTCAAAGAAGAAGTTAGATGGTCAGCTAGACTCAGTAAGTCAAATGCCTCTCTTTTCTCTACATATGAAGTCTTTCTAAGCATACAATTCATTGAAGGCTTCAGAAAAATCATCAATGACTTTGTATCATAACTTTTAGGATCCTTACAAATAACTGAAACCAAAAATGTTAAGTCCATGATTAACAAGATTATATACTATCATATTTCTCATAATCAAAAAAAATTTGAGCCCGGCTGGTGTAGCTCAGTGGACTGAGCGTGGGCTGGGAACCAGAGGGTCCCGGTTCGATTCCCCGTCAGGGCACATGCCTGGGTTGTGGGCCAGGTCACCAATGAGGACCATGTGAGAGGCAACCATACATTGCTCTTTCTCCCTCCCTTCTCCTCTCTCTGAAAATAAATAAATTAAAAAATATTTTAAAAAATTTGAAATATTTGCGTACATATAAATATATGGACATATATGGACATATCTATATCTACCTATATAGTGGCTCATTTCTAATTTATTGGGGTGATATCAGTTTATAAAATTATATGTTTCAAGTTTATAATTCTATGATACGTGATATATTGCACTGTGTGCCTACCACCCAAAGTCAAATCTTCTGTCACCATGTATTTGATGTTCTTTACTCTTTATTACCCCCTACCCACCTTCCCTCTGGTAACCACCATACCAGCTTATGTTTAACACATTAAATTGTATTACATGACACATTAACTTATTTTTAATTATGCCAACATTATCCGAAAACTCTCAAGAAGTTATAGCTACAAGAAATTCAGTTCTAAAGTTATTATCAAAGAAATACTGTGCCAAACTACTTAAGTGTTTCTTTCCTAATTTCTAGTCCTTACCAGTGGGCACGTGTCTAGCATATGCTTCCATATATGGCCTGTCATTCAAGGACCCAAGCTCTTCACAAGTATTTATCAAAACAGTGCCCTTTGGTAGTACCTTGGTCAATGCCTGGTACAACTGTACCCAGCATAAACTTCACAGTTAAAAATAAAAAGAATTTTATACTATATATTCAGCATAAAATGTGATAAAACTTTTCTCTGGTACATTAAAAAAAAAAAAAAGAGTCTCAACCTCCAAACAAAAATGAGACGTCGGTAGCTAAAGAGTACTTTTGGTGGCCAATAGAGTAGTCACAAGGAAATGTCTGGGAAAGCACTTTGATCGGCAGAATGTGTCCATCATGGTTAGCTTGTGATGCTTTACCCTTTACGTGGAATGAGAACTCAGGACACTTCTCCACACTGTTGGCAGATCAGACAATGGTGCGGCAGATGGGAGTGGTTGCTGGGAAATGAGAGCTAAGCAGAGTGGATTTCCTTTTCTGGCATTCCATGTGGTCGTCTGCTTTCCATTGTCCTTGATGTACTGCGCTTTCCCGGAGCAAGTTCCTAGCACTCTCCAACAAGCTTCTTGAATTATAGTCACATATCTACGCCCCGCTGTTCTATAAAGATAATAAAGAAACACTGTAATGTGCTACATTTGGACAGCCTTCTCAGTGAGGCAAAACAGATGTCAACAGAGAAGGACTATCAATCTAAAGCTAAAGTAAGACAAGAAAATTAGAATAAAAACTTCAAAATAAATCATTGCTAGGGAGTCAATAGATGACAGAGTATGACAAAGTGGGGTGGCCACTCCAGGGAGAAGACTCAAGCAAGGTAGGCTCGAGATCTTGTTTCAGAACCAGAGTGCATTCGAAGTATCACAAGAGCCTCATTTTAAACAAGATCACATGTGTCTCCGTGAAGGAATTGCAGGAGGTGGAAATTCTTATGAAACTTACCACAGGACTCCATTGGTCCCTTTAGAAAGGCTTACCCAAAGGCTAGTTATGAATCTATAATCAGTACATATTAAACACAACTTTCTAAGTTCCAGCTACCCATAGCATCTTTGAACCCTCCACATATTTGTACAATTGATGTATTGTATTTCTCTCTCTCTTCCCTCCCTCTCTACCTCTCCCAACCCCATTTGTTTTATTCCTTAGATAGATATACAGTTCAATAAATGGAAAGAAGATGGATGATAGTGCTCTTTCTCTCTCTCTCTTTATTTCCCCCTTTAAACTACAAGACTCCGGAATGCAGGAGCAGCGTCTACTCTGCAATGTGTACATGCACCCAAGTGCTTAATCCCATGGTGGCTGCTGAGACATACTTTTTCACTGTCTGATTAAATCATCCAACAAACATCACAGAAAAATATACTGTAATAGAATATATGCAATGAGAACAAAGTGCTTTTGAATGTTTTCAGAAGAAAAATGCCAAATCCTGCTTGGCAAAGATGTGTCTTTATTTTATTTCCATGGCAATTTAAGAGGCATACCAGAGGCCCAATTATATTTTTAAAATATAAAAAAATACTTAGGATCAACAGTTTATGTCTGTGTTGTAAGTTCGATATTTTGGAACTGGAGAAATTATACTGCTGGGACAGGATGATCACCCTGTTCTTGATTCTGTGGAATACAATTTGAAGATTTCATAGTACTGAATTACAGCAAGCATCTGATCCAGTTAATCTTCGGCCAGCTCTGGTGAAGCAAAGAATCCATGTGGCCTAAATCAAATTTACCGGAGAACCAGAGGAGATCAGCTATGTTGGGTTATCTGAAATTGTCCCCTTCTGTGTGTGTGTGTTACATGCTGTTGAGTCAGCTCTGAATCCTGACAACTCTATGAATGAGTGATGTCACAATGTCCTGTCCTAAACAGGCCTGCTCTACTTCTGTAGACTCCTGCCTATGGCTTCTTCTATGGAGTCAGTTCATCTCGTATTTGGTCTTTCTCTTTCTCCTGCCTTCCATTATTTTTTTCCAGCATATGGTCTTTTCCAAATAACTCTGACTTCTCACAATGCATCCAAGTAGGACCGCTTTAGTTTTGTCATTTTTGCCTCCATCAGTGTTGTAGAGGATTCATTTGCTCTAGGCCCTGCTCGTTTACTCTTCTGGTTGTCCAGGGTATCCTGGGAGCTCTCCTGCAGTACTATATTGTCTTTTTTAAATTTTAGGTAGTTGTACTTTTCAACTCCAGAATTTCTATTTAGTGCTTTTTTACAATTTCCATATCATAATCAATATTAGATGTTCTACTCAATGATATTGATATTCTCAATTTGACAAGACAGAATTTTCATACTTTACCTAATTATTTATTCATAATTTCTTTTACTTTTTGCATATATTTATAATAACTCCTTTTTAAAATTGTTGTTCAAGTACAGTTATCTCCATTTTCCTCCCACTCTTGATCCATCCCCTGTTGGCTTTGTCCATCTGTCTCTCATACATGTTCCTTGATGACGCTTCTCCTATTTCCCCCGTTATCCCCCTTCTCCCTCCCCTCTGGTTACTGTCAGTTTGCTCTTTATTTCAATGTCTCTGGTTATATTTTTCTTGCTTGTTTGTTTTGTTGATTATGTTCCACTTATAGGGGAGATCATATGGTATCTGTCTTTCATCACCTGGCTTATTTCACTTAGCATAATGCTCTCCAGTTCCATCTGTGCTGTTGTGAAAGGTAGTACCATATTTTAAATAAATCAATTATTTTCCTATCAGCCTTCTTCTCTGTACAATTTCACAATTGTACATAATAATTGGGAGAAAGGGTGCGAATGATCTTAGCTGTGTTCTCTAATGACACATCTCTGCTCCTGGAGATCTTTCATAATTCTTCTATGGCTGCCCTGCCAAGTCAGCCTTCTCTTGATTTCTTGGCTTCAGTCTTCATTTGAATTGATAACTGACCTAAGATAAGCAAAGATCTTTAACAATTTGTGTCATTGCTGTTTATGTTAAAGTTGTATATTTCTTCCATAGTCATAATTTTTGTCTTGATGATGTTCAGATTTCCAAGGAGGTGAAATTCCAGGGAAAAATATGGCTCATCTAATTTGAGTCTTATTTGCAAGGCTGTCTCCAAAGACAGGGGACTAATAAACAGCTAAGTTAAAACATCATTTATTTAGTTCCATGCAAGATAGCACCTCAGTTATGTTACATGGACAACTGCCTCTCCACTGTATCAGTCCTATAGCACCACCATCAATATTTTTCTCCTTGAACCAAAATAAGAAATTCCATGTATGTCAAGGCCACTTGAACCAAAATAAGAAATTCCATGTATGTCAATTCCATGTATGTCATAGTACCTATACCAGGAAGCTCTTACTATGTTTACCTGTTTAAATTTAAGCCCATTTACTTTTACATCCCCAAACACATCTAAAAATAACACATGTGGTTTAAGGAAGACTTAGAGTATGTGCCTTATAATTAAGAATTATTCAATAAAAGTTTACAGAAATAACCTCAAGTACAACACACAGGTCAAAGGAACACAATTACTTTTTCTTGCAGTTCTAGATAATATAGTAATTTACTTAGGCACACTTGTTTTAAATATGGATGTAGTCTCAGAAATGACAGAACTCCTTTCCGGAGTTTAAGTTTAATCAATAGCACAGGATGATAATCCAAACAGTTACTTTATCCAAAGGCTGTTGAAAGGCTAGTAAAGTCACTGTATTACATTAACTTGCATTTCTGGGCCTCTACATGGTGATAAAATTGTAAGTGTTTGGATGAACACTTCACACCACTTGATGGTAAGTGCTTTTTACAATAGAAAATATGAGTCACACAGCTTTTGTAAGGGTGCCTGCCTCATGGAGAAGGCCTGAAAAACTGGAATGAAATGCTACCTCTGACCGAAGTGTCAGGAAGCACACTAAAAGACAACATGTGAAACCAAGCAAGTAACACTGTGTAAATCAAAGTTCCATTTTGCTATTTAGAAAGTGGGCTCTGGCAACAAATTCTTCATTGTCCTGAGCACCAACAGTAGGAACCAGAGGTCTGCTGTGAAGGCTTATAGAGTTTGTATAACACAGTGTTCCTTGGCACATTTTCCTTCCCTGAGTGTCCTGGTGACTTTGCTTTATTATGGTGGAAAATAATAGAAACATTTTCATCCAAATATTATTCACATATATTTAACAACACTTAAACACCGTGTGACTCCTCATGCAATGTGGAGCGGGGGCCTTCCCTCCAGGTGAAGGGCGAGCCTGAGGGACACGGGGGTGTTATTTATCTCCTTGCCATGCAGCGGCCGAGGAATTAAATAGTTTTCCATTTTACAATGATTATGGATGTATCTGAGGTGTGAAATTATGGTATCTTGGGAGGATTGTTAAACAAATATAAAAATCCCAGAAACAATTTTTTTACTTCTATAACTATATTATTAATTTTTGAGGAACTGACTAGTTCACTGAACAAAGATATTTTTATAAAAACATTTTTCTCTAAAATGAACTTCTAGTTTTGTTTTGTTTTTTTAGTTCCTGGTTTTTCTGAATGAGTTTTCTTAAATAATAACATTTTTAACTTCATTGGGAACTATTACCTTTATAAATATTGTGTTTTGCAATAATCAAATTGGAAATTAAAATAGGCTAAATATAAAGAACTTTTAAAATAACAAGCCTTTTGTTTCGAATTTTTTAAAAAGATTTATTGATTTATTTATTTTTAGAGAGAGGAAGAGGAAGGGAGAAAGAGCAATGTATGGTTGCCTCTCACATGACCCTCACTGGGGACCTGGCCCGCAACCCAGGCATGTGCCCTGACTGGGAATTGAACTGGGACCCTCTAGTTCCCAGCCCGTGCTCAATCCACTGAGCTACACCAGCCGGGCTGTTTTGAATTTTTAACTAAGTATAAATGTTTATCATTTACTGACACTTTTTTAAAAAAGTTTTTTAACACAATATTCAATACTGATTTACTACCAACATTAATCAAAAGTAGACACATATTCCAAAAAGAAAAAGTAAGTTAGTCACCCAACAATCGTGTGCTAGGGACCACATGAAGGCACACAGCTGCTTACTAAATCCCATGTTTATGATGGAAAAACAAGCAGTCAGATTAGTTTACAAAGCATAAGTGTTTTTACTGAAGGTGACTTTTCTGAGAGCATCAACAACACCAGAACGCTTTTCCTGGTGTCTGAAAACTGCAATTAAAATAAGTAGAGAGTCTGGTGCCTCTAAACAGACCTTAATGCCCCCAGCACCTTACAGATGAATCTTCAAATTCTTTTTTTAAGTATATTTTATTGATTGTGCTATTACAGTTGTCCCATTTTTTTCTCTCCTTTATTCCCTCTGCCCTGCACCCCCTCCAACCAGCATTCCCCCCTCAGTTCATGTCCATGGGTCATACATGTAAGTTCTTTGGCTTCTCCATTTCCTTCACTATTCTTAACCTCCCCTGTCTGTTTTGTCCTACCATTTATGCTTCTCATTCCCTGTACCTTTTCCCCCATTCTCCTCCCTCCCCTTCCCTACTGACAACCCTCCATGAGATCTCCATTTCTGTGATGCTGTTCCTGTTCTAGTTGTTTGCTTGGTGTTTGTTTTTATTTTTTAGGCTCAGTTGTTGACATTTGTGAGTGTGTTATCATTTCTAGTGTCAAATGCTAATGACTTTAACAAGCAAAAATCAAAGAGTTAAAACACTCCCGTGACACCGGGTTGACTGGCACTAAGAATTTTCTATGGTACATTAAATCGTGAAATGCTGAAAGAAGGAATCTATGCCACTTCAAATTTAAGGTTCAAAAAGAAGGTAACGTTTATGTACAGTTAGGGAAGTTAGTATTTCATATTTGAAATCAGAATGCATTACCACATTTTCCACTCACATTCACCTCAGGATTCTTCGAAAGAGCCAGGTCTGGGTGCAGGCCCTTATTGTCTGCAAAAGTTGCTATTTTTAATTTAAAGTCTTTAATAAAAGCCCATGTCTTCCCCAAGGAATCTTCAGTAAAACAGCCTCAACGGAACCTTAACTTGTACATAGATACATCCATAAGAAGATTGTTGTACTAAAATGTCTTACTTCTAGCCACACAAATCCATGCACGTACGAAGTGGCCTAGTCTCCATCCACCCCCAGGCCTTGTTCCTTTAAGTCAGTTCCTATGGATATTTGAGAGAATAAGTTTAGCAAATAGAATTCTACTCTTGAAACTTACATAATTTTATTAACCAATGTCACTACAATAAATTTAATAAAATTTTTAAAAAGAATGCAAAGCCTTCATTAACTTTTAGTCAAAGATCAGTGGGAAAAAGTTTACATGAATCTGACTAGAAAATATTTGTTACAGTTTGGAAAGATTACCACAGATAAAAAAAAAAAAATCTACCACCTCCAAATGACCACAATTTGGCTTAGAGATAAAGTCTGTAGCACATGTCATAGTTTTGGAGGGACATAAAACAAACACAATATTTTCCATTTATTTCCCCAGCACCATTGAACCCATCTTAAACCTGCAGGGAAAAGCTCATCCTTTCCAATATACTTTACTTCCAATGCTAACACTAGCTGTAACAGAGATCGGTATATTATCACCAGATACTTTCCCTGTTCCTAGGTACAAATTATTTTGTAGACTTCTTGTTTTTTGGTGTTTTTTTTTTACCTTTGCTCATAGATAGTTAAGACCAGTGTGTCTTCCTCATGCCTTCTTTTCTCTTTGACTGAAGCTGAAGGAAATAAAGTGAACTACTAGCCACCTATGAGAGATGTAGAACCAATATGGAAGAACTGAGGTTCTGGGGTGACCACACAGAGCAGTCTCTGTCCCTCTGACCTGCACTGAACTTCAACAAGAGCAGGAAATATACTCTTATTTTAAACTTCCTCAGGTCTGTTAATAGTATTTAACATACCCGAATTAAACTACTCCTCTGCTAAGGTAGTATCACAGTCAAATATATAATCTTACTCTTTGGATTTCATATATATATATATATATACACATGTATATGTACATACATATATATTCATATATATGTATATACAATGGAATTTTCAACCATTGTTTTCAGTGGGAAATGTATAAAATAATAAACGTAGATGTTCTAAGTGTGGCCTTTGGAACTGTCTTTGTTGATGCTATCATGAGTGCACATATATATACATACATATATACATGTATATACACATACGTATATATGTGTGTCTATGTATGTGTGTGTATATATATATTCCACACTAGCTGCTAATTCCCCCTCTCTCTCTGTATATATATATATACACACATATACACACACATACACATGTGTATATGTGTGTGTGTGTGTGTGTGTGTGTATATATATATATATATATATATACAGAGAAAGAGAGGGAATTTACCATGGCCAAGCCAGCAGGAGCTTTACAAAGTGTCTCTCAGCTGAAGTTATCCTTCACATCTTCTTAATTCATGACCCACGCAGTGTACATTCTAAACCCATTTCCTTTTTTGCTACTATAATTCACTTGCAAGAATGAAGTCAACAAGATAATGACCTTGAAGTTCCACAGAAAGTTGGGCTGTGTGAAAGAAACAGAGATGAGATTACCTTATACTGAGCTACAAGACCATGATTTCAGAATCACAAAAGTGTTAAATCATGTTAGACCACACACTTTGACCTTTCTGGAAATTTTCATTGCTGTACAGGATCATAAAGTATTCTACAAATCAGAGGTATGTGGGAAAAGAAGGAAACTCAGGTAACTGAGTGGAATAAGCCTTATCTTGTAGATATTGCATAGTCTCCCACATTTACTCTTTGTGAGCATTGTGTTACCATTCTTTGGGGAAGAAAACACATTAGAAACTCAAGTTCCAGTGTCTGACACATTGGAATTTTCAACCATTGTTTTCAGTGGGAAATGTATAAAATAATAAGCGTAGATGTTCTAAGCGTGGCCTTTGGAACCGTCTTTGTTGATGCTATCATGAGTGCACACATTAAAAGTGAAATGGAAGATGAATAGTTTGCAGGGTAAAGAAATATTTTCCATCTTCACAACGGTTCCAGGGCTCCCCTAAGGCCCTAAAATGAAGTCTACTTGGTGGTCTCAGCTCTAACCCCTGGAGAATGTACTCCACATCTCCAACACAGAACACCTGATTCTGCAGAATTTGACACTTCTCTGCAGCCTCCACACAGAAGAAACGGAGGACTTGACAGGCATGGAAATTAAATTATCTCCCACCCCTAGAGACATTCTGTCCTCCCAGGTCAGGGTTACATGAAGGTCAAATGAAGGAGCTCAAGTTTCAACCAATTCCACACTAGCTGTGAATTGACAGAAAGCACATCCTTTTGAGTTCCTGATGATCTGCTACATTTTATGTGAGCCATCGAAAATAAGAATAAAATAAACACACAAAATAAATCACCTTAAAGGAGAAATAGTTTTGCATTATCAAACTAGGTGATTACCTTAAAAGCCAGGAGTTGCCTGTAGAGTGTGAGTCTCCCACAAGTTCTCAAATGTATAAATAAATTCTGGAACAGTGATAAAAATTCAACCTGTGTTAGCAAAGACTGATCCTTACTGTTCAATTAACCTTCGTAGAAACTTAGGAGTCATTTACTTTATTTTGTTGATTCATAATTCAACAAAACCCTAACTAATGTTTGAATGGCTTAGATGCAATCAAAAATAGCAATTTTAGATTCATCATTAAAGCCTCAGCAAAAATACAGATGCACTTAAAATGTGAGATAAAAATCCTTTTAATGAGAATTAATTATTGGTACTTATGGGTGCCCTTTTAATGCATAATTACGTTAGCCTTACTTAACTGTTCCATGTTTTCAAAGATAATTCATATTTGTGAAAACAGACTATGTCATCTGTCCACTTTCACTCCATTCCTTCTCAGCTGACACTTCCAGCCATCTATTGGCTGCGACAGGATAAACTTCAGTCAAATCAGGAAAGTTGAAAACATATACAACCCTAGTTCAAAAGAATATTTTCTCTCATTTGAACACATACATTTCCCACATTCAGGCAAAGTTGGGTGCATTTAATAGATTTAGGTAATTATGTCTAGAAATAAGAATGATTTGTTTCAAAGGCCCTGAAGACACTCACACTTTGAATGCAGAAGGTATGAAAGTCTTTTGAATTCCTAGAAGTCAACTACTCTACTCTTGTGTTAATTCTTTGTGCTGCCTAATCCACGTCTTAGTTATGCAACAGAAACAATTCCGTTGCAAACAGAAAGCAAATATCCTTCCCTCCTTTCTCAACATTCATCTGTGGACCCACAGCCCCCATTGAAGACACATACAGTTTAACTGTGTTACCTTATGGGCAGCAGCCAGGCAATATAACTAAACGCGTGCATCTTCAGGACCCAGGCCGCTCTTTCAATTATGGGCATGTAGGGTTTGAACCCACTTATCATCATCAAGTTCTTTGATCAATTGTACTTACCTTTCAATCATCATCTGTTAAATCAAACTGTCAAACTTCTTTACACAAGAATTTCATATCCAGAGCAAGGCCAGTAAGAGCACAT
The DNA here is from genome assembly GCA_004026765.1 of Micronycteris hirsuta. Classification (NCBI taxonomy): domain Eukaryota; kingdom Metazoa; phylum Chordata; class Mammalia; order Chiroptera; family Phyllostomidae; genus Micronycteris; species Micronycteris hirsuta. The sequence continues at coordinate 56,822 of PVJI01008990.1, forward strand.
GGCCAGGCCACTCTTCTCACTTTCACAATCCAATGGAAAAAAAAAAAAAAAAAAGACTCCTAAGAAAGAGGAATGCAAAGATATGACAGCGTTCCACAAATAAATTAACTACAGCAATGTGAAGACAACGTGATCCAGTTAACCCCTCACCTAAGACTGCCTAATTATCTTCCAATAATTTACCTTTTCATTTGCCAAAAGTATCCAGGTTCCCACCTCCTCAGTCTATCAGCACATCAGCTTTAGAACGAAGGGAATTTCTCCGACCTGGTCCCAAAGAGGCTTTCCTACAACCTGGTATTTTCCAGGAGAAAGTTTCTTTCCAGAGCAAATATTCCCCATCGTGTGGCTATGTACTCAGCGTCATCTAGCTCACTTTCGGTTTTTACCCTCAGAGACTCTCGGACTTCAGAGGGCTGTATGTCCAAATGTATAAAAGGATGGAGTCCCTTTTTCTGGTTAAAACTGCAAAGCCTTCAGGGGACTCAGCAGAAAGGGCCTGACCGGATAGAAGCAACCACCCCAAAGTGAGGGGCAGCAGCTGCAGCAGCCTGACTAGAGGCTGTCCCCCAGGGGAACTGTACTATCTGGGAGCTCTCACCCTCTCTGCCCCCTCGGCATACGTGAGGACAAAATTAAGCCGGCTTTCTGCCCTCCAGGAAACTTGAGGCGAGCTGGTCAAAGCACAAAACCACAGAAAGTTTCTTTTACCAAAAAGCAAATCTGTATTCCCCAATCAAAAAAGTATGTATTGCTTGCTCTTTTCTTTTATTTGAATTCATAAATAATATGTGTTGATTTTATTAAAAATAGATATATAGATATAGGTATATTCACCTTTCCCAGTACCATAGTCCTCACCAGAGCTAACTCATGCAAATCATTTTTTATACATTTATAGATATAGATAATAACAGTAACAGTAAAATTTTATACAGTGCTTATTAGGTTCAAGATTCATGCCAAACACCTTAATAAATGTTAAATCAATTTTTTTCTCATAATAAGTCAATGGAATCTAATGTTATAGATAAAGTGGAGACACAGAGAAAGTAAGGGACTTGCCCAGGTTACACAGCTAGTAAGTGACGCAGCTGAGATTTGCATTCAAGCACTTTTATTCCAGATCCGTGTTTAAACACCATGCAATACTGTCCCCAAACAAATAAAATGACAGAGGTTGAGTGCGTGTGGCAGTAGAGGCAGAGGCAGAGGCAGCAATGCTGGCTCTCTGTATACGCGGCAGTAAAGCCGGAGGTGGGCGGAGTGGGCGGTGGGCGGAGTGGGCTGTGGGTGCCGTGCAGACGCAGGCACAGCCGTAGAACAGCTCAAGATGATTTGCGTTATTTTCTGCATTTCTTACACCAGTAGGGTCATTTTCTGTTTATTGTTCTAGGATTTTGTTTTCCTTAGTCCTAATTTATTGAGCTATAATCTATATACGATGCACTGAAACTGTTTTATGGAATGGTTCTATGAACTTAGTCTACTGCTGTATAATCACCACCACAGTAAAAGTATAAAAAATTTCCATCATCCCAAAGAGTTCCCTCATGCCACTTTGAAGTCAGCTTTTCCCCCACAAACAGGACTTGACAAACATTGATCTGCTTTCTATGAGACTTAACAATATATCTTAGAAATTATTCTGTGGGAATTGTAAGAGTGGAATAAATTCCAGTGACTTTGCAAAATATAATTTGTATTAAATAAACTGTAACTTATGCTTTATATGTTTATAATAGTTTTCACAGGATATTAGAAATGGGATTACTGAATTTGAACAATAGCCCTTTTATATTCTTCTATTTCAAAATATATAGCAAATGCCAAACAGAGCACTATGGAACCATAACTTTTCTCCAGAAAGATTCTCAAGCATTAAAAAGAAGGAACAGCTGTCAGTTTACCCTCCTTCAACTTACCGAAAAGCAAAGGCATAGTGAGTGAAAATCGGTAGAAAGGAGTGAAAGGAGGAAAGAAACATTATAAGCACTGTAGACTATTTTGTATATTTAAAAAACTATATAAATAAGCTTACTATGTGTGCTAGAGTAAAAACAAACTGAAGAGTTTCTCAGGGCTTGCTCTTCCGTCAAGTGACCGGGTTTGAAGGAGTGAAAGAACAGCCAGAAGACTACAGACTTGGAAGGTTTTCAGAGGGGCTTCGGGTTCATCTTCTTAGTTCCCTGATGCCAAGTAATAGAAAAAGTTTTGAATAATTTCTTCAGCACAGCACAACAATTACCTGCAAATATCAGATTTAATATTCTCATTTAGCATTTTATTACAAGTTTCCAAAGGAGAGCAAGTACATTTTTTCTTCCAGTTTTATTTTTGGCACACTAGAATGTGCCCAGAGGAATCCATAAATGATATTCATTCACACATACAAAAAAAAAAGCTGAGGTTATTGACTAACGTATTCATAAATTGTAACCCAGCCAGCACCTGGTTTTCATGAAATTGTTTTTCTGTGTATTGAAATGTCAGAAGCAAAATGCCTGCATTTTCTCTACATGGATTGCATCTAGTAGAGTATAAGATTACAGAAAATAATGCTATCTTCCTAAAAACTCTGCTATACTTGATTTGTGTATTCAACTAAACTGGGTGGCTTAAGCAAATGTAATCTGAGAGCAGACATATCACCTGGACATTCCTGGAAGGGATGACAGAGTTTAGGCTCATGAGTCAACTCAGGATGGTATTCTAAAGGAACATAATAGGAAACTTACTCTTTTTAAGAGGTACTTGAGAGCCAAAGACTCTGAGTATTGCATTGTCAGGGAGCATTCTAAAGCGAGGACATGTATAATGTGTTCTCGCCAAGGTGATAGCTAGAGTGCAGCAGAGACACCCTTCCAGAAGGGGGCTGTTTCCCTCCAGCTGTTGGTTCTCCTGTTCCTGTTTTTCTGTCCGATCAGCCCACCATAACACCTAAGAAAGAATAATTCCATTCTTTTGCTTCTAAAGTAAAGGATCTATTTCTGTAACATAACATCTCACCAAACACCACCAAGTGGCCTAGAAGCTTAGGAGCTCTAGCCCAAATTTTTTTATTGTTGTTTAATTACCATAGTCCCCATTCCCTGCCCCCATTACTCTCCCCTGCCCTACCCACCCCCACTTCGCACATTCAATCCTCCCCTCTAAGTTGTGCTGGCCCATAGGTCTTCCACACATGTTCCTTGATGACCCTTTCCCTTCTTTCCCCCATTATTCCCCTCTCCCCTCCCCTCAGGTCACTCTGGTTCTATTTTGCTCACTTGTTTGTTTTGTTGATTAGGTTCTACTTGTAGGTGAGATCACATGGTATTTGTCTTTTACTGCCCAGCTTATTTCACTTAGCATGGTGCTCTCCAGTTCCATCCACGCTGTCACGAAGAGTAGGAGCTCCTTCTTTCTTTCTGCTGCATAGTATTCCATTGTGTAAATGTACCACAGCTTTTTGATCCTCTCATTTACTGATGGCCACTTAGGCTGTTTCTAGCACTTGACTATTGTAAATTGTGCTGCTATGAACACAAGGGTGCAAAGGTTCTTTGGAATTGGTGTTTCAGGATTCTTAGGGTATAATCCCAGCAGTGGAATTGTTGGATAAAAAGGCAGTTCCATTTTTTGAGGAAATTCCATACTGCTTTCTACAGTGGTTTCACCATTCTGCATTCCCATTAACAGTGCACTAGGGTTCCCTTTTCTTTAGCCCCAATTTCACATCAAAGAATGAGCTGCAGTTGAATTCAATCCCAGGGTCTCAGTCAGCCTCAGAGAACCTGACTTCCCTCTACCTGATTCACTTCGACAACTCCAGCCTTAAAGCCTGGTGTAGTAGGTAGATGAAGGAACACAAGTTGAGTATCCCTGCTAAATTTTTTATAGTTTTTATCCTTTTATTCTTAGTTTTAAGAAGATGGATTAAAGATTGAATTATCTGAAGAGAGAAGATAGCATTTCTCAATTTGGGCAGCAAATTCAATTTAAGAAATGATTTAAGAATGTTGATTTTGAGACTGAAGTATGAATGAGATTTCAATATACTGACTGAATATAATAGATGCTAAGGAAAACATATTCATCTATTGCTCTAATTTTGATGTTATACTGTATTGTTTGTCATTTGTTGTACAAAGACAAATAATATTAATATTTGCCTAGCACTTCATTTTGAACACTCTACACAATTAACCCTTACAATAGCCATACCAGGCAGGTAGTTGTGTTCTTGCTTTATGAGATAAAATTGAGTTCAAAGACGTTCAGAGACCTGCCCAAGAACCAGCAGTGTTTAAGGGACAGAACTGGAGCTATTAACAGAACCCCTGTTTTCCATCCTTCAGTCCAGTGACATTCTATTATGCCACAGCTGTCTGCTAAGTCAGTTAGTTAGTCCCCACGTGAAAATGTGGTGAAAGTTACAGAGATTGAATTAAGGAGAAGGTTGGACTTTGTGAGACCCTAATGATTTATAAAACTAGGCATTAAAATTTGTTATCTAAGATCTTGAAGCCACTAGTGATTTGATTTATTAATACTGGACTCCCTTTATCTGGGCTTAAATCCCCAGACTGAGTTATGCAAAATGTCCCAGGACCTGAAACAGGATCTCTCTCGGTCAATAGGGACCAGGAGACGGGAGTGAGGGATGAGGCCTTGCCTGTGGTTGGGACAGAAGGTCTCGGGGATTTTGTTAGGCCCTGGGGATAATCTCATTCTTGGTATGAAAATCATTCAATAAAAATAATTGAATTTTTTAGAAAAAAATAGTAGTCTCTTTATACACTTATGGGGATACTTAGATAGACCTATAGTTTAAATTTCTAATTAATTGAATCAAACATCAAGCACAAAGTCAGAACAAAATTGGATTGGTATCCAAAAGCGAACAAATCAAAAACACCTCATTGTCAAACCAAATGACATTTTGTAACTCTAGTAATTGTTTGTTCTTCATCAAATAAAATACTTTGAGTGTTTTGTGCTTGAGCTCCTAAGTATCATTACATACATATGAAATTCTTGCTGATTTGGAATAGAACATTTGAGACAATTAAGATAATGCTGGTAAAGAGGTTAGGCCAAGAACTTATGCAATTTACTGAAAGAAGATGTATTTTAATTTGTCCAGACTATGAAAATTCTTTTTTAATCATCATTTGGGTTTTCTACTTCTCAGTTTAGTCAACTGGACAAAATAAAATGTCATCTTAACATGTTAATGACCCTCTCAAGATTTATCTTGCATAATTTCAGTAAACAAGAAAAATCATACTTACTAATTTTGTCTATGATATTTTTGGGGACATGCATATATATTAAGATCAAATTTTCACAGGTATTCTAATGATAGATCTTTGAAAACATGGAATAGAGTATGTGTGGGGGAAAACATGTTTTGAAAACTTTAAATTACACGTAGTCGACTCCGAGGCTCTCATTAGAAGTTAGCTTTGTAACTGAGGTGAGTATTTTCTTCTTTCTTTCAAAATTCTTGTGTCACCTGTTTAATGCTGCTGCAGAGGAGTCAACCACATTGCATTTTGGTTTATTTCAGTGCTAGTATAACATTATCATACCCAATAATGCACAGGAAATGACCCTCGCATTAAGCTTAGAGAGCAACTCTGATAAAAGTTTGTCTTCTCCTCAAGGTTCCACCATAATCACAGCCACCACGTGGCCCTGAGTTTCCTATGTAAACATAATGAACTGCCATCCATACATATCTCTACCACTATCTTCATTCAGCTAAATCTAACTATCCTGGGTATCGGATCGCTTCTTTCCATCATCTATCCCAAAATCACCTAAAAGAGGGTTAGAATTTGAGATGGCAATTAAACAATTGTTTGTTAAATTGGCCAGTTCAATCTGATGTCTTATACTTGATTTCAATAAAACAAGATCTCAGTCGGAGGCACAGGGCACTCAGCCATCCTCAGAGTCTTTGGACTGTGCTAAGTATCACATATAACCCCCAATGCTAACGTCTTTCTGACACTCCATTTTTTTGGCAACGTAGCCTTTTGATGATGGTAAGTTTGCTTGATGGATGGTCCTGAACAGGAGTTATGTGATCTCTGGCCTTTGTGTGATAAAAAGCATTTTTTTGAAAAAACAGTGCCTTATATAATCCATCATGAAACAATCTTTCAATTTATATGTTGTGACTCCAGTCTTCCCGCACCAACACAAATGTGCTTCAGATAATGTTAGTCTCAGTTCAGATGAAGTTCTGCATTTGGCAATCCACCCACCATTGCCAGCTGGAACAAGACCGCCTTTTAGTTAATAGCACACATATAAAATCCAGGCCCAGGACAAGCTATCTGTTGAACACGGACTGTGTGTGTGAACACAGCAGATGTGGAAATGCGGCTGCAGCCAGATCCACACTGCAGGCAGGAAAGGATTCAGGGGCTCCCTGAGGCTGGACTGTGTGTACAGAGCCAGAGGCCCTGTGGGCATCACTACACCACCGGCTGTGCTGAATGTGCAGTGTCAAAGCAGGAGTTTTGTTTGTTTTTATCCATGTTTCTTTTAAGTAGCCAATCCCTTACCAAGAAGTGATTTCCTCAGGATGTCTGCATAGGTGAGAATGAGCAGGAGAAAGGTCTTGGGGAATTAGAAAATGGAAAACTACCTATTGCCACTTGCTTTTGGCATAGTGAAGGTTTCGTTTCTGGTTCTGGTTTTGGTTCCATGAATTTGAACAAGGCAAACTTGGTTGTGCAAGTCACCTGATTACTTAAAGTACAGATTCTTAAATCACTCGTTCCCTCTGTTTCAAATAGCATACAGTGAACAATCTGTTTGCAATAATAATAGGAATACAAATTCCCCACTTCCCCCCAGCTAAATGGATGCTGATACTAGAACTGCTGTGTTTACTTTGCACCTGAATTCCACTGTGGTGAGTATTTGGGAGATTCGTATTCCAGGAGAAGATTCCAAATGGCATTCTGGCAGATGACGAAGAACACAAATGTAGTTGATTTTTATATTAATTTATAGGCAGCCATGTCCCAAGTCTCTTGTGTCCTAGCAAAATTAAGAAGTAGAAAAATAACTGCAAACACATCCAAGAGAAACATATCCAAATGAAACCAAGATCAGGAGCTCAAAATAAATCGTAGTATAATGAATACCACAAACTACAAAGGAAAAACAAAGCTTTGAATTACTCTGAGTAATTTGAGGATAAAGATGTGATTAACCAATTAACAGTTGTAAAGTATTTTGGAGCTATAAAGCTTCCTATTAATGAGAGTTTTATGAGTTTGGAATAATGATTTCCAAAAAGATGTCCTTCCCAGCCAGCCCTTTCCTGGTTGCAGCCAGCAGGGATAATTCTAGGTCTGCAAGCTGCTTCCAGCAACTGAGGCACAACCAAGAGCAGAGTATCCTTTGTTTGTTTTATTTCAATTATCTTTCAAAGTAAATTGACAAAGGTCAATAGTATCTAAAAAGGAAACTGAATCATTTCTTCACTAACACAAAGAAATCACTGACTTCAATGGGGAATTAAAAGGGTGGAAATCATGATATTAAATAAAGATTTAAAAGAATTCTTTAACAAATTTATTAAAAAGTTCATTAGACAATTAACTATATTATTATCAATGTATCCAATAGTGATGAATAAAGGGGGTGTATTTTTTTTAGGAAGAGTGCAATGGTATAAATCATCTTAATTTCAGAATGTGTCCACATGGAATCTTTGATTCAACACTAATCCATGGTGTTGATTCAAGTCTGGATTTAACTGGTTCTTCTTTACATGAAGTCAAAGAAAACAAGGAAATTTTAGCACATGAATTGAGTAATAATTTGTGCGTGTGGTTGCATAATGAAAATAATCGATTCTGTCCCCTCATGTTTCTGACCTCTGAAACTAGCACTGTATGGAGAGAAGTGCAGAAATCAGAAAAGTGGATCCCAAGAGGTCGGCACCGCCCTCTGTACTGCACCTCAGAGACAAACGGGGTGACGCCAAGATGACATCCACAGCTGACTTCTTGAGATCATCATCCAGGAGCTGTCAAGGCTGTACCTCCAGGTGGAAAGCAGGCAGCAGCAGTTTTAACAAGGTTTGCTTTCTCTGAATGGCTGAAATTTGAATGTGAAAATGAGATGGAAACAAAACAGAAAGCATAGAATAAGCAAATTTGTTCAATATTTTCATTGAATAGATTCAGCTATCTGTCAGCTTTGGAGGGAGTGAGCAGAAAGGCAAAAGGACTCATGGACATGGACAACAATGTGGTGATTGCTGGGGGGAGTGGGATATAAGGGAAATAAATGGTAATGAAAAAATATAAAGATAAAAAAAGAAAAATACATTCAGTTTCTTATTGTATTTAAATTTAAATTCAGCTTTAACTATATTGTAAGAGTATTTGTAAATGAATTACATAGTCCAATACAGTAGTTCTCAAATTTTTATTTAAGCAGAAGAGTGATGTGTGTATATATGTGCTTTCTAATGAAATATCAAACAAATGTCAAAATTTTATTTCTAAAGCAGATAAAAATAAACTGCCTAACCAGGGGCCTTTTCTTCCTGATTTGGCCTTCCCCTTCTCATATCACATCATAATTATTTATTCTTCCAGACTATTATAAGCTCACGAAAGCAGAAACTATGCTTGTCTTACTCCTTTTTATATTTTGAGTATCATATACAGTGTCTGGCCACAGTTTTAATAAACACATTTTGAAAAAAAAAAAGGGAGGAAGGGAAAGTGTAAAAAAGGGAAGAAAAATAACCAGGAGACCTGAACTTAAAAAGTAGCAGTTACTACACATGAGCATTAGAATTTGTGTTTGGGTGTAAGTTGTGCCTTGGATAGGCTTTTATAAGGCAAGCATGAAAAAGGTTCACAGAGATATTCCCACAAACCTTGCACATTTATCTATTAAAACATTCATCATATTTTAATTTAATGTCTCTTACCGTATTTGCACCATCCCACAAGACTATGCACCTTAAAGATGATGACAACTTCTTAGCAAATTTGTGTCTTCAACACTACACAGTGCCTAGGACTTAGTAGGTACTCAATAAATACTATTGGAATATATGATATTTTATCTGCTTGTAAAAGATTTTGTGAAAAAGATAGCATTTAATTACAAAATTTTTATCTGAGACATATCAGAGTATATTTCAACTTTTTTTGTATAGGAAAGCAAGACCAGCAAATTTATTATTAAATATTAATAGAAGAAATGTGGTTTTTATTCAATAAAATAAATTATCCATTGGAGTCATAACACCCTAGCTTTTCCATAAATGTTTACTGCATAATTTTTTATGGTTGTGGGAAATTGGAAATCAGCCATATGTCAAAAAATTAGACGATAGGCAATTATGGAAATAATTATACATTTACCTGATGGAAATATTATATATATTATTTAGAGTTGTGATTTTGAAGACCATTTAGAAATGTTTAGAATAGTTAAGATATGTTTATTTTTTAAAGAAACTACACTCTGAAGTGTTGTCATGTAATATTTGTGATGATATATCACAATTTTCCTGATCACTGGCTTACCTATGAAATGAAAAGTACAGTTTCTTTCCCAGCAATATAAATTTGCTTACAGATTAAAATGATTTTATTCTGATAATCTATAAATTCAGTTAGTTAAGGTATCTTAACTTCTGATTTATAAGAACATCTATTTCTCCTTAGTGGAGATTAAATAACATTTGTTTACTTATTCAGAGTAAAAAGAGAAGGGAACTAACAAAGTTATTTCTTTTTTAAAATTTTATTGTATTTTTTCCATTAGCATTTAGTCCCCTTATATCCTCCTCCCCCTCACTGTTGTCCACGTCCCTGAGTCCTTTCTCCCTCGTACTCAATCCCTTCAGCCTGTAACCTCCCTCAACCCCTTCGCTGTCATCCTGCTCTCTGTCTATGAGTCTGTCTCTATTTTGCTTGTTCATTCAATTTGTTCATTCATTAGATTCCACATATGAGTGAAATCACATGGTATTTTTCTATGACTGGCTTATTTCACATAGCCTAATGTTCTCCAGGTCCATCCATACTGTTGCAAAGGGTAAAATTTTCATCTTAATGGCTGAGTAGTACTCCACTGTGTAAATGTCCCATAGTTGTTTTATACACTCATCTACTGATGGGCAGTTGGACTGCTTCCACATCTTGGCGACTGTAAATAACACTGCAATATACATAGGGGTGTTTATGTTCTTTCAAATTAGTGTTTTGGGTTCCTTCACATATATTCCCAGAAGTGGGATAAGTGAGATGAAAGGTAGATCCATTTTTAACTTTTTGAGGTATCTCCATATTGCTTTCCACAGTGGCTGCAACAACCTGGATTCCCATCGACAGTTCAAAAGGGTTCCCCTTTCTCCTCATCTTCACCAGCACTTGTTTTTTGTTGATTTATTGATGATAGCCATTCTGACCAGTGTGGGATGATATCTCCTTGTGTTTTTAATTTGCATTTCGCTGATGATTAGTAAAAACAAACAAAATGAAAGATAAAAACCACATGATCATATCGACAGATGCAAAAAAGAGCATTTGATAGAATCCAGCACCCATCTATGATAAAAACTCTCAGAAAGTGGGATTAGAAAGAACATACCTAAACAAAATAAAGGCCATATATGACAAACTCACTGCCAACATTGTACTCAATGTGCAAAACTATAAGCATTCCCCTTAAGATTAGGAACAAGGCAGAGATGTCTGCTTTCACCTCTTTAATTCAACATAGTACTGGAAGTCTTTGCCACAACAATCAGACAAAAAGAAGAAATAAAATGCATCCAAATTTGAAAGGAAGAAGTAAAGCTATCTTTATATGCAGATGACATGATACTGCACATAGAGAACCACAAAAATTCCATCAAGAAACTATTATAACTGATCAATGAAGTCAGCAAGGTAGCAGGATACAAATTAATTTCCAAAAATCAATTGCATTTTTATATGCCAATAACAAACCAACACAAAGGAAAATTAAGAAAACAATTCACTTTACAATTGCTTCA
>PVJI01008991.1:0-67850 GCA_004026765.1 Micronycteris hirsuta
AAACCATCAGCAGATGGGGCCCAGACATGGCTGAGCTCTGCAATTCCCTTTCCAGACCTGTAACAGTAAAGTTGGTACTGTAAAGATCATAAGCTTGAAACCCTGATATCACTCTGATACTTTATTTAGAAACTTACCTTTTTGTGGTATTTGAGAAACTAATTCTGAAATTCACGTGAAAGTATGAAAGTGCAAAAACAATTCAGACACTTGCACTGGTGCAAGAACAGACAAATCAATAGAACAGAACAGAAAATTCAGAAACAGACGTGCACACAGAGGGGAGTATGGTACGTCGTAAAGGTGGGGCTCCAAATCAGTGAGGGGGGACTATTAAAAAATGTTGGAACAACTGGTTCTCCATTTGCAAAAACGAAGTCAGAGCACAACTCATACATTTCCTCCCCCAAATTCCAGATGGATTAAAAAGCAGGCCCTTTAAAAGACTACAGGTATTTAGCAAATGAAAGTGTTCTGGCTAACTCTGAGATAAATACACGAAGACAACTTTCCCCAAAGGCCACAGTAGCCCATTGTGAATGGAGGTGGCAGCAACACTTCTCACCGAGGCTGGCCTGGTGGTTGGGATTCACATACAGGTCTTTGCTCCACTCCACCATGCACTTGAGAATGGACACGAGACACTCCAGACCTTTCTTCCTCAGACTGAGTTCCTAAAGGACAGGAGTGACAAAGCACAGAGACTTAACAGGTAGGTTCAGTGCGACATCCACAGGGCTCTTAGGGAACCCTGCAAGGATACGAGACCATCACTGACATGCAGCGCTATTAGTATAAAACTCAAGGGGAAGTTAACAGGTGACACAAGAATTAAGGGATCCCTGCAAAACCCAGCAAATCTCTCCGGCGTTCATTACAAACATCCTAGCAGCAAACATACAGGATGCGCGCTTTCTTAAACTGAAGTGTTCTCTGAATTTCTAAAAGGAAGTTCTCACTCATTGCTTGTGTAATTTGAAAAGACACTTAACACTTTCCTTTTTTTTTTTTTTAAACTAACAATGACCTCCAAAAAAGACAAAAGAGTCTTACTCAGCAAATGAGTGATTCTGGACACATTCTATCCCCCAAACACACACAAATGTATTCCATTTTAAGGCTCACTCTACAACAAAAACACTGATTTTTCAAAAAATAGTATTTCTTAAATAAAAAAATTAAAGGTGAACTGCATATAATCTATTTTAGGCTCAAAACAGCATCTAAGGTGGCACAGATCTCTCTGTAAATCTATTGACAATATGAACCTCCTTCTAGGAAAAACGCCCAGACCCAAAAATTCTACACGTAACTCCAGGCAGCTAGCTCACAGACCTTCGGACCAGTTCAGAAGGACTCTATTCTTTGGGGCATGTCGGTAAGAGGCAACCTCTTCTGCCTTTACTGGAGCCTGAGATCTTGCTGTCACAAGGTCCCTGGAAAGGTGACTGAGGGTGAACTTGCTTCTTACAGATCTCAGTTCAAATGCCACCTTCTCAGGAAGACAACCCCAACGGCATCGTTAAAAATAACAACACCCCCACCTCCGGCACTCCTTCGCCACCTTCTCTGCCTTATTCTCCGCAGTTTACTTCTTCCTTGCCTGCTCATAAATGTCACGACGGCAGCAATTATGTGCCAGTACCTATGTCTGTTTGCTTTGTATCCCCAGCATCTCCAGCACCGATAAATGTTTATCGAAATGAACTTTACTTTTTTTTTTTAAATATATTTTATTGATTATGCTATTACAGTTGTCCCATTTTCCCCCCTTTCTTCCCCTCCACCCCCCCTTTCTCCGCCGTTTAGTTTTTGTCCATAGGTCATACACATAAGTTCTTATCGAAATGAACTTTAAATAAAAATGAGAGTTCCTAGAGTTTTTACCTGAAGAGGTGTCATTCCCAGCTCATGCCCGCTTCTTCCCTGAGCGATTTTGGATAAATCGTTTACGAGGCGTTCAAAAATGTTAGCAGCATTTAAATCACAGTCGTAGTTGACGTAAATGTCTACAACACACTGGGCATCTTGGGAAATAACAGGCAGATATTAGAAATTCTGATGGAACACAAATAGCAGTTATGCATTTTTATTAAACAGGATTCCTTTTTCAAAAATTTTCCCAGTGAATAACCAGCTCAGGCGGACACACCTTACACAGGAAATGTACGTCATAGTACGAGGGAGGCGGGAGGCCCTCTCTCTAGGCCTTGGTACTAACTAAAATCTCAGGCAGTTCATTCCACCTCCTCCAAGATCACTTTCCTCATCAAAAAAAGGAGTGACAGCCCTGGCTGGTGCGGTTCAGGTGGTCGGAGCATCATCCTGTAACCGAAAGGCTGTAGGTTTGATTCCCGGTCGGCGCACGTAGGAGCCCCGGTCCAGATGAGGATAGGAGGCAACCAATCGATGCTTCTATCTCACATCAATGTCCCTCTCTCCCCTCTTCCTCTCTAAAAGCAATAAAAAAAGTCCTTAGGAGAGGACAAAAAAAAAGAGTAACACTGGCCCGATCCACCTCTTGAAGCTGCGTAACTCTTACGAACTTATGTTTGATGACACGGGCAGGGGGCTGGCGTTACAGTCACGTGACCACGCGGTACGAGGCGAATTCAAATTCCCCTCGCGCCCACTCAAGGGTTGGCAGCACCAACAGCTGGGACCCTGTGACTTAGAAAAGCAGTTTTCCAGGGTCTGGGGGTTCCCAGGACGTGGACTTTTCAGTACTAAGAAGTCTCAGGCAACCCAGGCTGAGTCGGTCATTCTCCAAAGGAGAGGCGGGCAGGACTAGTCATCAGGTTAGCACTAGCCTCTAAGGTAACGATTTTCCCAGCACTTCATCAAAACTTTAAAAGGAGGAGTTAGAGGTCTTCCTCTGGACTTTGAAAAACCAACGCATCAAGAGGTCCTGGGCCAGCCAAAGGAGCGAGCACATGCCCTCAGGGCAAACATACCTGCGCAGATCCTTGTCAGAGTCTGAATGACCATCCACCTGTGCTCAAAAGAACTGGTTGATGTTTCTAAAATGTTCAGGAAAATCTCTTTGAAAAAGACCTACATGACGTGAAAACCAAGGAGGACACTGATTAGCAGCTGGAACTAGGGCTCCCGGCCCCAAAGCCTAGACCCCACGGTGAGGAAGAGTGGTGCACACATGCTGCTGAATCGCGCGCAAGGCGGGCCGTCCGGGGACAGCTGAAGGGCAGGGCCACAGGGAACTGGGGGACACGGGCCCACTGGAGGAGGGGCTCTTCCTGTGTCACCACCAAGAGCTGCCACATGGAGAGGCAGGATTTCTTTTGAGAAAAACCAGGAATCTGGATTTTCACATAGAATCTGACTTTCCAAGTTGGCAACTAATTCCGGGTATTTCAAATAATTTACAGGCTAAACAAACAAGTGGTGGGGTCTGAGCCTAGCACACAGACCACGTGATTTCAACCTTTGGTTAAAACGAAAAGCATACAAGATTTCGGGGCAGTAACTTTTCATGAAAAGGCATTCTCTCTTCATTCATTCAAAAAGTTCTCTTGGGGGTGGCAGCAGACTGTGTTATTGTAGTTCCTGGTGACTATGCAGTTAACTCAACTGGTATAAAATTAAAAAACCAATTTGGAGGCCGTACCTCTATCTGCATTTTCAAGTGCATTTTAAAGTTTGAAAGAAGAGTAAGAAAAATGGCCAGAGAGAGCTCAAAGACATCAGGCACAGAAGAGACGCCGTTTTTGGACAACGCCACGCAGAGGTACTGCTTGATGGCGTTGATGAACATCTCGTGAGTCCGGAAGACCGGGCCGGCGTTCTGCAGCACGGAGAGCAGCAGCTGCAGGGAGACCACCTTGGAGCGCAGCTCGTGGGACCTAGCAAAGAAAATGAGACACAATGATGAGGCTAAAAGATAAAGTTTAAAAATCAAGCTACTTGAGCAGGTCTCATTCCTCTACAGGTGAGAGTTCTCTGAGAAGCCAATGAATTAGGAACTTGCAACAGCGCCCAATGTCAAGAGAACAAGAGTGGAGGGCACGAGGCGGGTCCTCTCGGAGCCTGCAGACCCTGTGAGAACAAGAGCTGCCAGCTTCTACGCTTTCCATCCCGCCCTGCCACAGAGTGCGGAGTACAGCAGGGGAGAGGCAAGCATCGACTGACTCTGGGGAGCTGGTCCTGGAACTAACCTGACAGAACAAGTACTTTACATCACTCATGGGAGACTAAGACGTCTGGTCCTACTTTCACAGACAATGAAGAGGGTGCCCAAAGGAGGGTAAGAAATGGGAACCTTCCATGAACCATTTCCCTAATGGTTACCTTCTCGGAATAAGAGTTGAGGATTCTCATTCAGGACTAGCAATAATAACAACGATAATAATAGTGACTATAGAACTCTTATAAAGGGCAAGGCCCTGTGCTTGGGACGTCACTACATATTATTTTATTAAATGGGTCCTGTAAGGTGATTTTCTATATTCCTATTTTTCAGATGATGCCAGAAACTTCTACAGCCCTGGAGCTTGTCTCAAGTGGAAGAACTGGGACTGAATACAGTTTTTTGGGGCTCCAAAGCCTCTGCTTGGACAATCCACAGCACTCTATCCTTGTGATAGTTCACTCACTATTACAAAGACAGATTTAGCTTTTCTGGTTTGAATCTGGGGCTCAAACCTGTATCCATGAAGCAAAGGTGTCCAACAGGTCATGAAACTGAGGTTTGCTCACATCTTGCCCCTGACACCCTCTGTATATTAAATCCATGAGTCAGTAAAAAGACGGTGCATGCATGTTCAATGCAATTATTTTTAGCACATAACCCAAGAAAGCAAAACTGGGCAAACTCTTGGTTGGTGGGGACACAAAGACAATTCATTATGAATTTGAAAAGCTGTAAAGCCATCCTGAATAAATTCCTGCACTCACACCAACCAGGGGCCGAGTCACTGAATTTCCTGGAACCCCTCAGATCCTCCTAGTCATCTGGGTAATAAACAACCAAGAATTGCTGTCTGCTTACCTTGGGTCTGGGGGGCCTTCACCAAGGGGTTTCATGGACAGCTTGCAAAGGGAGCGAAACACAAGGAAGGCGTCTTTCTGCAGAGTGTGAGAGAACCTAGCGACCACTTGGTGTCCTTGTGTGTCCGACTCCTGAGATGAGACAGAAATGAGAAAAATCAAATGGTCAATACAAAAGGATAACTGTTTTCAAAAATAGGAAATGTAATTATTTCATGGAGATGCAGTTTATTTTTTCAGTGGGGAAGTGGGGGGTGTGGGGGGGAGAAATGGCAAAACAGGAGCTACGGGGAGCCGTTAAAGCGACTCTAAAACCTGCCCCTCGTCCTTCCACAATGGGCGCGAGTCATGTAAAGTGATAAATGCACAAACATTAAATCATGAAAAACTAAAACAAATGTAAGTAATTATTTATATAAGCTTTGGCAAAAAGGTACTTCTAAGAATACTACTCTAAGATAAATGAGAAATACGATGGGTGTTTTAAAATAAACTTTAAATAAGTACACTATATTTAAAAATAACAAATATTTGTAACCTATGGCAAGGACTAGTATCTTCGACATACAGTAAGTTCTTATAATTCATTAAGGAAATATGGAAACCTTTATCTCAAATGAAAACAAGCAAAAAACATGAAGAAGCAATTCACCAAGAAATGCAAATGACAAACCTACATGACCTCACTAGGGATCATTAAGGCAAGACCTTTCTCCTATCAGACTAGCAAAAGCCTGAATGAACGATACTGCCCGGTCTTAATGAGGATACGGGAAAATGAGAACCGAGAGCCTACAGGTGGGCAGAGATGCGAGTATTACCTTCCCAATAGGCTAAATTGATGTTAAGGATCAAAAGGCTTAGCCAGAGCTTCCAACACTTGATCCCGCTATACCACTTGTAGGGATTTATCCTAAAGAAAGAATTAAGGATGTGCACAAGATTTATCTGTAAGGATGTTCATTACAGAACTGTTGTTTTCTGTGATAAAACTGAAATAACCTAACGGGAATTGGCGGAATAGATTATGGTAATCCATATGAGTGATTTTACACAGACATTAAAAAGTCAGTTAGCTTTATACACACTGACGTGGAAAGATGCCCATGAGATAGTGTTGCGTGAACAAAGCAAGTCAGCCTAGTATATAGACATGAATCTTGCGTACGTATTTAAATACATCCATCCCTCTGTGCATTCTTAACAGGGACATTATAATCCCAGGGGGGCTGCCACAGAGGGAATGTTGGTGTCCCCCAAAATTCGTATTCTGAAACCTAATCTCCAATGTGGTGATGTTAGGAGGTGAGAATTTGGGGAGGTGATAGGTCAGGAGGGTGGAGCCCTCATGAATGGGATTAGTGCCCTGATAAAAGAGGCCCCAGAGAGCTCCCTCATCCCTCCGCCATGTGAGGACAGAGAAGACAACTGCCTATGAACCAGGAAGCAGACCCTCACCAGACACTGAGATTGCTGGGGTCTTGATCTTGGACTTCGAGCCTCCAGGACTGTGAGAAACAACTTCCTGTTGTTTATAAGCCACCCAGTCTATGGTATTGGTAAGGGCAAAAATATGCCTCTTGGGGGGTGAAAAAATCTTATTTTTTATGTATAAAAGACAGACATACATATCGTACATAAACAGTACCTCGAAAATTTCATGGAGGGTAGGTGGTGATTAAGAAAAATACGTAAAAAGGTTCATTAAAGGGGCAATAATAAAAAAGGTTGGTTGAGAAGCACTGGTGAAAAGGTACAGAGAGTTTATAACATTTTCAACAGAACAATAAAACTAGTTAAAAAAAATTGTGGTGGACATATCTACAGGCCTGAAAAAATGTTCATAATATATGTAAAGTTTTAAAAGTAGGTTATGAAACAGTATATACATTGTTATTCCATTTAAGTGAAAAAAATAGGTGAGGGGAGGAGAGTCTGGAAGGACATAACTAAAATGTTACAAGGGTTACCTCTGAGTTCCGGAATCACGGACGACTTTCACGTCTCCCTGCTTTTCCTGCTCTACACTGAGTGCACGTTAGTTTGAGAGAGAAGTGACAGTGCAGGAAACGTCGGTGTCAACAATCTGAACGAGCAGGGCTTGATTACACTGCTGCACACAATCCGCGTTAACTGCACCGTTTTAAAGTGGAGCCCACTAACACAAAGAGTACCAAGCCCGGACTCTGTGGCCAATAACTGAGGAGGGCTCGCTGGTTTTCACTCACTTCTTTGACAGAGAACTCTGCCTCTTCTAAAAAGGTGAAAATCGACTCAGTCTGTGTAAGTCAGTCATGAACATACCAGGTTATCTGCTGACGACAAGGACTGCCTGTCATCCGCTATCCCATTGGTCTGTGAGTTTTCGTCCACTGCTGGTGGGACAGCACATTCCTGGCCCTCCAGTTCACCAAGGGCCCTCTCGGGGTCCGCCAGACTGTGCTTTTGTGCTGCTTCTTCAAACACAAGTACAAAAGGCATCACCGAATTAGTGCTTATCCAGAAAGGCAGCCTGACACCATGCGGAAGTGAGTCACGTAACCTTCCAGGTACTGCTTTTCTCCCTTGCCCACACCACTACCCCGTGACTGACACAGCGTTGCAACGGGCTTGGCCAAAGTGCTGTGTGAGTTTCCCATGTGTCCGGTATCCACAGCCCCACTGCCAGGGGCCTGGTTCACATTGTAGTCCACGTCACTGGTGCCTCCTGAATTGTGTGATACAGCAGCCCTGCCCACCCTGTCGCCTTTTGAAAAAAATAAGAAGCTATTAACATGAAAAGGGCAGACTTTTTTTAAAAAAAGAGTTATTAATACAGGTGTTAGAGAAGAAGAGCCACATGAATAAAAGGATTTCACAGTTATGAAAGAAAACCTCACAGAAAAAAATGTAGACCTAAGATTCCTGGCAGCCATGTGTAAAAACGAAAGACAAAGAACTGAACAGATTTCATCATTTAATGAAAGAAAGCATATCTGATGATTAGCAGAACAGCTGGCCTTAGCTGGTGTGGCTCAGTGGATTGAGTGCCAGCCTGTGAATCAAAGGGTTGCTGGTTCGATTCCCAGTCAGGCCGCATGTCTGGGTTGCAGGCCAGGTCCCCAGTGGGGGACACACAAGAGGCAACCACACACTGATGTTTCTCTCCTTCTCTCCCTCCCTTCCTCTAAAAAAATAAAATAAAATAAATAAATAAAAGAACAGCTGAACTCCATGAGGAATTTATCATGTGGATCTTCACATATATTTAAGGAACATCAAATAACTTTATAAGCATGATCATCAATAATGGTTTTACAAAGCATATATTTATTCAACAAATGGTCTACCAAGTGCCCATTATTTGTCCAGCTCTGTGCTAGGGACTGGGGGATACACAGTGAATAAGACAGACCAATGTTAATTATGTGAGGACTGCATTGCCCCCAGAAAAAAATCTAAGGGTGTGAAATAAAATTATTCCATTTTGAAGACATTTCGAAAAGGAGTTAAATAATGAAATCTATGTATATAGCTTGATGGCACCCAAAATTAACAAAAGGATAGGGCTTAAAGCAATAGGTCCAATTTCTTTGACTATGACCTTCAGTAAGAAATACAATTTAAAAGTCATGACCTAGTACACATGTGCACATAAATAACTGAAATGCATGTTTCACAAAACAATGCTTAATAAACCACATGCAATGTATTCAGTTGGTATTCTATTTTCATTTTATTTTCTTTCATTTATAAAACGCTGACTATAACCCATTAAATTATTGATTTCTTAACCCACTAATGGTTATTGACACTGAACTGAGTGTTCAACATATAGCCATGGGCCTGAGATTTTGGGAAAAACAAAGAAAAAAATCATCCAATATTTATTCTGGGCTAAACAAATTTAATTTCACTGAAACCACACCATAAAACTGAGGGAATATGAATGAAACTTAACAAGAAGAACAAGCTTCCATGTGCCTCTGACACCTGCTGACACAGGGACTGTCTGCTCGACACAACAATGGCTAGCCTGGAAATTCAGCAGCAACAGACTACCTCAAGGTTCAGCCCACTCCCAGAGGAACTGGATGTGTATGGGAGTGGCCTTCTGTGTCTCCACGTGTAGCCCCAGACCTAATATCATCAAACTGTGCTTTTTTTAAAAAAAGATTTCATTTATTTATTTTTAGAGAGAGGGGAAAGAAGGGAGAGAGAAACATCGTTCAGCTGCATCATGATCACACCGCGACTGGGAACTGAACCTGCAACCCAGGCATGTGCCCTGACCGCGAATCAAACACGCGACCTTTCACTTTGCAGAACGACGCCCAACCAACTGAGCCATACTGGTCAGGGCAGACTGTGCTTCTTGAACCCAACTCAAATGAGAATAAAATCAACCACTAAAAATAAGTAATTTCTGAATCCCGTATGAAAGATGAGCAGATACGGGTAGACTCAGTTTCCCTGGGGTCACTGGGGGCGGGCACTCTACCACTAAAGTGTCTGGCTAAGGACTTTTTGGAGGAATGAGGTAGAAGGAAAGGCTGGGTTCTTGGTTCTTACCTTTAACAGCGGATGTGACCACATCTTCTAAGATCTCCTTCACCACTTCCTGGGCTCCATCATCAGTCCCTACACACAATGAACACAAACACATACATGTGGGCACTTCCAGTAAAAACAGGAAGGGGGAGGAGATTTTGTCCATGTTCTCTAGGGTCATATTTCAGAAGGCAAAGGATGCAAATAAGTACCCACCAAGGCCAGATATGATTGCGCCAACAGAAGACAAGTTCATGAAAACTGGAGCCTCCCAATCTGCTACGATTTCGAGTTTCCCTTTGTAGAACAGTAACGCCTCTCTGACTTACACACTCTTCCGCCCTAAGCCACAGCTGCTCTAAGTCTTAGGACCCCCCTTCCCACTCCCAAGCTGGAGGCAGGAGCTGGACTGAATCCAGCTGTGGTTCCCAGAAGAACAAAAGATGATGGTTTCTCTTGCGTCTTCGCCTCGGGGAACAAGAAGCTTTGGTAAGTGACTGCCTTTGACTGCCTCGCTTTCCCTACACTGTAAACCTAGAACTTAGCATGAGATTTCTAATGTGATAGTCGGAGACTTACTAAACTTTAAATGGAATTTGTCTACAAAATGTTAACTGTTTACATGGAGGAAGAGGTTTGGCACCATTTGTTTTTGTAGAAAACTAGTTCTGGGAGAACTGCTAAACAGCCCTCGACTACTTTCAGAAGTACACATAAAAATCACAACGACAAAAAGGCCATCACATTTCATAAACAACACAAAAATAACCTTGAAATTTTTCCTTAAAGAGGATTTTCAAACAAGCCAGCATGTACGAGTCCCATGCTTGGGCCCCGAGGCCGTGGGGAGCAGCACAGAGGGCCCTCCCCGCCCCAGCACGGACCCACCACAAGTACTTGTTACTCAACAGGGACGCGGGCCGCTCCAGGCCGCTGTGTTGGTCCCACCACCTTCACGTCGGGTGTCCCTCTGCCATTTTTCTTTAAACTCTTTAGTTGTTCAAGCTGAAGCTTATTTGAAAGATAAGAGCAAATACTTACACAGCCAGACACTGCTCTCATTTAATTCTCATAAACCTGTACGACGGTACTGCTGGTTGTAGTCTCATTTTACAGAGGAGGAAACTGAGGCTCAGCGCTACTAAGCGGTGGAGTCACAATCTGAACCGAGGCTGTCTGATCAGAACCTCCAGAATGGCTGAGGGAGGACAAACTTCCCCTGGTTTACAGTACTTGGAAGCAGGTTATTTAAAAGTGAACTGACAAATCGGTGAATACATAGGTAATGCATTACCTACAATAGCTACATATTAGCTATATAAATGCTATTACCTAATGTTGGAGTTAAAAAGCCAGACTTTTAAAAATGGACCTAACAGAAAATGGGAAGCTACTGCTAATGGGTGTGATAAACTGCTCCAGAACTAGTTGTGGTGACTGTTGCCCACCGCTGTGAACACACGAGAAAGAATTCGATTGTGCACTTTACATGGGTGTGCTCGCGGTGACTGCTGTATCTCCATCAAGCTGTTTATAAAGAGCTGGCACGACCGGCTGGGCAATCAGGAGCGGCCGAACGGACTGACCAGGCAGGCTCCCCGGGGACACTGTTAGCTGTGCCCAGAACTTCACAAAAGCAAGCATATCTAAGGCTTAAAAATAATCTATCTCACTTTGTGAGTTTACAAAGAGCCATTTTATCCACTTCCTGGATAGGCTGATAAGACTGACAAACTGACTTTCGATTTATCAGCTTGGGATGAAAAACTGCAAAAGGGAAACAGGTGCTCAGGCCTGTCGGTGAACTGTCCTCACTGGGAGGCCGACTGCCCGGGAAGGCCACGCGGGTTCCCACTGGAACAGGAAGTGCACGCGCAGGGCCCGCTCAGTGAGCACGGCCGGAGCAGTGGCCGGCTGTGGGGCTGGCTGTGTGACGGTGGTGCGGGCGGACAGACCCAGAGGAGGGCTGGATGTGCGGGCTCCATCACAGAGGCGCCACAGCCCGGGATCCATGGTCCGGACTCCCGCCCAGGGCACTGTCTCCGCCACCTGCCTCCAGGCTGTCCTTCCTTCTCGGCTCCCGAGGCTGCTCAGTCCCTTCTTCTGAAGGACTCATCCCTGAGAGCGACACCTTGAGAACTGAAGCCACTGGCTCTTTAAGGCCGACGGCACGTCTCCATTCTGACCTAGTTGCAAGTTTGCGGTTTGATTCGCACAGGCAATCTGATTCCCATGTTCTTGCGGGAAGCCTCAGGGAAGCACCACGTACTGGCAACAAAATCCACAGCAAACTGACAGCAAATCATTCTCACAGAATTTTCACTTACCGTGTTTCTGCCAAACTACAGTCTACATCAAGCCCCCCCCCCCCGCCGCCATTTATTCAAAACACTGTATTTACTGTCTGCCAGGAGTGCTGGGCACCATTCCAGGTGTTGGGAATATAGTCGTAAACAGGGCGGCCTAGGTCTCAGACGGAGCACAAGTAAACATTAACTCTCACATCAAGTAGAGGGTGAGAAGACAGACGTGACAGAGAGCTTCAGAGAGGGCAATCCGTTTGAACTGAGAGACCTCAAGATAAAGGGGGCAGGAAAGGGGCAGGAAGAACAAAGGCACAAGAATAAGTGTGGCATTTTAAAGAATCAGAAATACCATCTATACCACCTGCAAAGTGTGTACTGAACGAGGGGGAAAGAGGTGTAAGAAGGGGACAGAGAAGTGGACAGGGGCCAGGTCACACAGGGCCACGGAAGCCAAGGGAGCAGGGCAATCACAGACTTCACTCTGAATGGGACAGAACGGGAAATTACCAACGGGTCTGAGGCTGATGAGGGTGGTGAGCTAATGCACGCTTTTAAGAGAGCACTCGGCGGCCGTGCGGAAAATGGGCCACGGGGGAAGCACTTTCATGCAGCTCAGAGAGACCAACTCCATCTGCACAGCTACGCTCACTACAGCGTTGAAATATTAATACTGACTCACTGACCACAGCCTGATGAGGGTTACAGTAAAACTCCGGTCCTTGCCCTGAGAGTTGAGAAGGCAAATGACGACGGCAGATGGGGGGGCGGAGCTTCTGAGCACCTTCCCTAAGACACGTGACAGCAGACTGAGCAGGCGGCACCTCTGTGCTCACCCTGAGACACACGCAGTTCTTAGTGGCAACTTTCTCTTTTGTCCTCTCCTTGAGTGAACTGATACAGCACGACATTCCAGCAAGGACACTTGGCCGGCTCCTACGCAAGCCAAGCACTACGGTGAATTACGGAGGAACAAAAGCTGCTCAATCTGTACACTCTAGTAAAGAACACACGAGCGACAGAAGTCATCGCCAGTAACGTGACAGAAGAAGACATGAGAGCAATTATAAAGATGCAGAGCCACCAGCTAGAGTAAAGAATTATTCGACAGAATCACTTGGGAAGGTACATTCCTGAAAAAAATAGCAATTTTGGATCTGGTTCACACCAACTGTCCAAGGAGAGATGCAAATATTCAGAATTAATCTTGTGACAGCCCAATCCATGACTTCATGTCTAATACATTATTTACCTTAAGACTACAGGTGGAGAATAATATCTCTTTCATTTAAAAAAGCAACAAAAACAAGTAATATTCTCAGTCATACACTAAGAAAACAGTGCTATCTGTATGTCTATGTATCCAACCACTGCCCACCTTCTTGCTCCTCTCAGACGTCTGCGAGTAGCTACGAACTGCCAGGCAGGGGGCAAGGCATGGACACCTTGTGTACACACGACAGATGAGGTCTTGCTGTCCTCTAGGAGCGTGAGGCAGACCCTGAATGACTCACCACCGGGATCATTAACTACTGGGAGATAAGCGCACCCAACTGAACCCACTGCACTGAAGCTGACACTAAGAAGCAGTGCTAGATACATTCCAGGAATGACGGAGAGAGCGCCGCAGAGCCGACAATGGGCCGTGCGCCATCATGCCGTGCTAATTGTGTTCCGTGATGGGAAAGCAGAGGGGAAGTCAAGGGGAAGGCCCAGAAATGGACGAGCTGCTCCCAGAGGTTTCCTGCAGACTTGCCAGATTCCCGCCCCTCCCCAGCTGGAAAGAAACAGCATGCAGGGCATACCTGACAGCGACGAGCCTCTTTCTCTGGGCGCATCTCCGTTCTCTGAGCTCACTGCTCCAGGGTGACTCCTGGCATGTTCACTGTTGGTTAAATCTGTCTTCTCAGGAGTTGTTGGTTTGCTTTGTGCCTGGCTCTGCTTCACATGACTGAACTTTGGGGACCCTGCTGCAGCTTGAATTACAGGGGACTGGGGT
Source organism: Micronycteris hirsuta (assembly GCA_004026765.1). NCBI lineage: Eukaryota > Metazoa > Chordata > Mammalia > Chiroptera > Phyllostomidae > Micronycteris > Micronycteris hirsuta. The sequence goes on from PVJI01008991.1 coordinate 13,837, forward strand.
TTCGACTGGACTGTCTTTTCCAATTCTCTGGCCTCCTGCAACTAGAAGGCAACAGAAGGGGGGATTCAATCTAAATGGTCCCAGAATTTTGATAAGGAACAGAAAACACACCAGCCTGTGTTTAAAAAAATTTCTGAAGAAAAGGATAATATTTTAAAAAAGAAATAAATTCCTTTGACAAACTCAAAAAAATTGTGAATGCAAATTTTAAAACATGTGCTAGAGATTCTCTTCCTTGCTTTTTAGAGCAAGAACAAAAAGAGTGTAGAGAATTCAGAGGAAGAAGGGATACACTTTAAAATGCCAGTGGATCTTCGCCAGGCACTGAGGCCACCCACGAAATCGTCCACAGCAAGGGAAGATGTCCCGCCCCCCGCAGCTAACGACTGCTGTCACTCACCACTTGGTTTTCCATGCGGGTGAAAATGACATTCAGCATCTGAGTGAGGGTAGCCTTGGCAGTGGTCTGATTGATGAGATTTTTGCTGGCCAAATAGATGTTGTAACACGTCCTGACTGTCTGGAGGATAGTGCCCTCGTGGATTTCAATGTGCGGGGATGTCACTGCGGTCAGAAGAGCCTAAAACGGAAATCCGAAACCGTCACCTTCGCAAACACCCGCCACGAGCCGAGCCTCCCACAGCCAAACTCTTGCACAAGGTCTGCTTTTGTTTTCATTTGGTCTGACAAATTTTAAAAATAATGGCTCTGTAAACTAAATTGAATGATTAGTACCTGCTCTGAGTTTAAAAACAATTATTAACTCCATCAAGTCCAAATTATTTGAGATAATTGTGTTGAAGAGGGCTTTCTACCAGCTTACTTTTTAAAAAAGCCAAAAATATATACTGGAGGGAAAATGCTCCAACCTGATCTCACCTAGATTAACCACAAAATATACGTGTTTTGGTGGGGGCTCTGTTTCCCAGCTGCCCAGTGGGTCTTCCAGGGGAGCTTTAGGAAAGCTGTGGCTAACATGGAGCCATCCTCACAGAGCTGACATAGTCAAGGACTTAGGATGCAGCAAGCTACACCCATGCTAGGCCCATTCTCGGACAAGCCCCATGCCAAACCATTCCTGGCAGGACCTAGGGAACAGGAAAATGGAATGGGGGGACAAGAAGACAAGAGCAAATTCGTGATAAGAGTATCAAGAGGGACCTGCTGAGCAATGGCAGACTGGGAATCCAGAAATTCAAGGGGCAAGACCAGAGGACTTCAAGCCGATTTAACTCACAAGCAATTTACATTGTTATTAGTGGAACTGTTTATTCTGAAAATACACCTGGTTCCACTCTTCCTGTCTCAGTTCACACTAATAAATTCTGACACTTTATAAAAGATCTAAGTGATGCTTACATTTTTCTGTTCCAGCTCAGCACCACCTGAGACAACTAACACGTGGTAAATCAGAAATTCAAATTCCCAGCAGGGACTAGTTTCTAATTTAAAATCCAGACCAGGCAAACACACAGACATACCTTAATTATTTGTAACTGGACTCCTTCATCAGTCTGAGGGCCTTGAAAACAATTGCAAATGGTTTCAACGATCCTGTCAATCAACCGCTTCCCCGGAGCTCCGCTGTCTGGGGCGTTGCCAGTGATGTGCCCATACGCGATGAGTTTCTAAACAGAGAAAGAACAGAGATGAGATGGTTCTGTCTGGCAGGGACCGAAGCCGCCCACTGTAGCAAATGACAAGCACGGTCTTTAACTTCCAGTGCCCACAGATCCCTCCACTCCCCAGGGGCACGGTGGGCACAGCCACCCTGAGAGCACAGCATGGTTCTGCCCCGTGGCAGAACCACCCCACCACGGTGAACAGCACCTGATGGAAGAGGCAAGGTGTAGAACCGTCCCGAGTGCACAACCACTCGTGCAAAAAACTGAGGGATTAAAAAATCCACATATAACAGAGTTGGAAGTAGTCAGTGGTTCCCTGAAGCTGGGGGGTTCAGAGGGAAATGGAGTTTCTTTCTGAGGTGATAAAGATGGTCTAAATTTAGACTGTGGTGATGGTCACACAACTGTATCAATATAAAAAAATCACAGAATTATACCCTTTAAATAGGAGAATCATATACATGTGAATTATGTCTCAAGTTGTAAAAAATATATACATATAAAGAAATGGAAAGATACATTGAAAAAACGAGTACATTTTTGCTTGAGCAGGAACAGCTGTGTTTAGGAGTGGCACTAAGACACTTAAGTACACGCTCTCGTTCTTTCTGCATGTTGAATCACATCGGTAGTTTTTCTATTCCAAAAACTAAAGCAAAAACACTCCACTCTGCATCTACATCATCAAACAGTGCCTGTTACCCTGAAGAGATGAGTGGCTGCTTGGGCCATGCACTCACAATCGGGTGACAGATCAGTTTGGACAGGGGCCACCTTTCAGAGGCAGCCAGCCGGCCTGTCACCTCACTGATGACCTGCATTTCACCACGGAGAATCAGAGCTGGGAGGGAACTCAGAGGTCAGGAGCAGGGTGATTTCCAAGCCTGGCTGAGATTCAGAAGCACCTGGGAGAGCTCATTAAAAATACAGGCTCCTGGACCTCAACCCAGACCTACTAAGCCACAGCTTCGGGGTGGAGCCCAGGCACCAGAGCCCTTCGCCAAGCCATCCTGCTGACTTGGAAGGCCCACCAGATAAAGGAACCGCTCACTGACACTACCCCGCTGGGATACATGAATTCTAACACATCATCTGCTTCCAGGGACTCAGGTGAAGACTCTTAAAAATGCTGTCCTGTTCCTTATCCATTTGGGTCTCCGGCTCATCAAATCTGCCTCTACTTGCGCACAGCGACACAAGCGCCTGCATTACCTGCAGTACAGCCACCACTGACTGCCACAGGACGGTCCACTGCCCTGCAGAGGCCTGATGCTGTTTCTCAATGGCTCTTCCCCATCAGCAGCTATGAAAGTGCTGCATTCAGGAGGCAGAACAAAGACAGAGCCGTTGAGAGTGAGCGGGAGAAAGGCCTGCATACACTCTGCAGATCAAATCCAACCCCGGAGATCTCCAGATGGGGCTGGGTAGGGGAAGTGGCAGAGAACCGAGCGTGCTTTTAAAGAACACGTCACGGTGCCCTTTCACCTCATCCCTGCTCATTGCTGCTGCACGTGCAGGCCTCCCAAGGGGGCAATGCCGGCTCCCTCCAAATGAGCTCCGGCTTGGACATCCTCATTCCGTACTCCTCACGGACACGAGTCCACTTCTGAGCACTGGGTGGGGTGGTCTGTGAACTGCTAAAATGTGACTGTTGAAAAGCAGGCCCAACCAGGAAGCACGTGGTTGTTCAGGAGCATGTAATCACAGTGCCTTCTAGGGCTCTGACAAAACCTCAGATAGGTGGCCTTCTGGCAAAGCGCCTGTGATTTCGTATTGCTGGAGTATTCACTGCATCCCTGGGGGCTGCAGTTTTCTACAAGTTTGCTGTGGCTGAACCAAGAAAGCAGGCATATGCAGATTTCAACAGCAATTAGGATTCCAGGAAAGATTCTGAGATGAGGAATACTGGGATCTCGCAGAGTGCAAAGTGCTTTTGCAATGCAAAGAATTTCTTTGGGTTGAGTTCCATGAAAGTCTGTCACGGACCCGTGTTCCTGAATTGTGAAACATGAACATCTGGGCAAAGAAATAGTTTCCCTCAATAAACAAACAATGAACAAATACTACAGACAGTAAAAAAAATTTTTAAATAAAAATGAATAAAAGTAGGCCCCACACTGATGCTGCAAAGCAGAGACAGAAGTGAATTCCTGGATGTTTAGCTCAAATACAAAAAAAGATTGGACGTTTCTCCTCTCTACAGACTCCTTAAAGGGCACGTGACCCTTCAAACCGAAACAGGTGTTAACCATGATTTTACTCCCTTGTCTGTGCAGAGGCAGAGCCAGAAAAAAAGCAGAGTCCCTGGGCCCTGTGGATCTTTCTAGTTCTGCCTTTTTGCCCTTCTTTCTGCAGATATTGTTCTGGGTACCGGGGATACACAGTGAGCAAGACAGTCCTCCTTACGGGGCTTACGTTCTCTGGGGTAGGGGTAGGGACAGACCAAAGCCAGAAGTTCCGAATGGGACCCACAGGACCCTGTGTGATTTGTAGGTATCTTGAAAAAAGCAAGTTGCAGCGATAATGCATAGCATTATGTCATTTTGAAAAATAAAAATGTGTGTCTACAAGTATTTTTGTACTTAGAGAAAGCCTGGAGACATATCTGAGGTCCGATGGCATGAACGCGCTTGGCAAGCTTCCTGGGGGAAGGGCTTTGCAGTGAGTGAGGTGGGAAGCTACCGGCAGGTTCAGGCAAAGGATTAACACGTCGAATTAACACGTCGACGTGATACATTTCTAAAGGCTTCCCCCCCTACCCCCCACCCTGTTCCTGTGTGGAGAAGAGGACCGAGGGCAGGCACCAGGAGTGGAAGCAAGCAAATAGTGAGGAGGCCACCTCAGCTGTCCCGGAGGGTGATGCTGGTGGCTTGGACTTTGGGCGGGGGTTGGGGAGTGGTGAGAGAGGAGATGAGAAGCTCCCCCTTATTCCTTAACGCAGTGAGGGAAGAGGAAAAGAAGGGCAGAGGAGGGAGGCCTTTGGGCAGCTGGCCCACTGACACAAGTGTCCAAGGAGGCTGCACGCACAGGGGTGTTCAGTGTAGCCCTGCTGGTCAATGCCCTCTATAGGGAAGGGATAAGTAAAATAGTGGCGTTCATACATGTTATATTAGTCCAAAGGCCTGTCCCATACTTGCCTATAGCAATATAACTACATCTTAAAAAAGACACTGCTGAATATAAAAAGCTGTAGAAAAATTTGTACAAATGATACCATTTATTTAGAAAAATAAAAGCGATAAAAATTATACACCTAAACAAGCAGCTGGGTTTGGAGCTGGTAGTCCAAGGGATTCCAGCCTTATCTATAAAGTTCTAAAAACATTTTCACAAAGAATGCAGTCATGCATGACTTATGTAATTACAAACATGCACTTAAAACCTGAAGTTTTCTAGGAGTACATCAGAAGACAACGCCATGGTGTGAACAGGACAACTCAGGCCAGGGGTTTCCACAGCCTTCACCGGCGTGTGGAAAGAAAGTAGCAGCACTTTATTTCTACCTAGTTTTCTGTCTTATTCTGTCAAAAGTTCTATTTTTATGTGTTTTATAATACATGTAATTTAATAACAATAGTACATATTTATAATCTTACAATTGAAGAAATATGAATATATTAGGAACACAGTCTTTAAAATGCTCTGTTATGGACACGTGCCCGGGGGGACCTGGAGATCATTCATTGGCTTAAGCAAGACTGAACCCTAACACTCCGTCCCCCAGCTGAGTGTGTGGAGTGTGTGGCAGACCAGCTGCCCGAGGAAAGCAATATAGAGGGTCTTTATCATTTGGTAGCAGTAAGGAGAGGGGAAGGCTCCTCCCAATGGGGAGACAAACTCTGAGCTAACTGCTCAGGCAAACCCACAAGATCCTGTACCACCCATCACCCCTCTGAGCTCCAAGAAGACACCTTTAAATGCCCAGGGCAGAATGCAGATGCGTCTGCAGCTGGCTCCAATCTGCTAAAACCACCCTTTACCCCTAGACAATGGCCTTCCGGCTTTGCAAAGACAGCCACCAAGAGGAAATGAAATTTTTACCCAGTTTTCCGGGAAGCACCCACCCACTCTCCATGTCATAAAAAGGATGACACAGGAGTACCTACTAAATTACAGAGAACGTCCATTCTTTAAAAAAGAGCTAACATATGCCATGAACCTCAAGACAGGCACTACACTCTTAAATTTTCAAGCCCAGTCAAAGCAGGACATCAGTGTTTCCATGAGAAATCATACACATACTCAGAGTTCCAGAAACAGACTATCTCTAGGAAAAGAGAGCATGTTTTTAACTAAAGAGTCCACGACTACAGTATAGCAGTTTGGAGTGGTTGGCAACCTTTTTCTGCGAAGGGCTACATACTAATATTTAGGCTTTGTAGGCCACGTGGTCTCCCCTGCACCTACTCGACTCAGCCACTGCAGCGTGAAAGCAGCCATAGATAACGTGTAGACAACGGGCATGGCTGTGGCTGAGGACTGAATGCCTGCGTTCCCAATTCCTATGCTGAAGATCTAACCCGATGGCATGGTTTCAGAGGTGGGGCCTCTGGGGGTAATTAGGTTTAGATGAGGTCATGAGGGTGGAGTCCTCAGGATGGGATTAGCGGCCAATAAGGAGACACATCACCGCCCTGGCCGGTGTGGCTCAGTTAGTTGGAGCATCGTCCCATAACTGAAAGGTTGTGGGTTCGATTCCTGCTCTGGGCACATACCTAGGTTCTGGGTTCAATCCCCAGTCCAGGGTGTGTACAATCCCTGGTCCAGGCATGAACAGGAGGCAACCAATCCATGTTTCTCTCTCACATGGATGTTTCTCTCTCTCCCTTCCTCTCTCACTAAAAGCAACGAAGAAGAAAGTCCTCAGGTGAGGATTAAAAAAAAAAAAAAGCTAGTGCATTCTCTCCGCCAAGTGAGAATAACATATCAAGAATTCCATCATCTGCAAAACAGGAAAAGGGCTCTAACAACAGCTGGCACCTTGACCTTGTACTCTCCAGCCTTCAGATCTTTGGGAAATAAATGTCTCTTGTAAGCTACCCAGTCTGTGGTATTTGTTATATCAGACCAAGCAGATTAAGACATCTGTGTTCCAATAAAACTTTATTTACAAAAGCAGATGGAAGGCCAGATTTGGTTCATGACTACAGTTTAAGGACCCTAGTTAAGGACACAGATGTGGAGTAGGGAAATCCTGGACACCCACCCTATTCCACCACTTCTAGGCCAGGGGAACTTGGTGGGGCCAGTTATTTTATTCTCTAAGCTGCGGTTTCCTTGATTCTAAAATGAGGATGAGTAAGTGCATCAGAGGATCTGTGAGAAGATGAAAATCGATGATGATACTGAAGCACCTCGCACAGGGCCCAGCATAGGCTGAGCGCTCAGTACCTTAGCCGTTGCACTTAGTACGTCAGTAACATGAACTGTCAGCACCAGCTTCAAAATTAAACCTTAATATGAAGACAAAACAGCTAAAATTAAACTATGCCAAATTTCTTCAGAAAATGTTCCACAGCAACAAATATTTTAGGACAGAAGTAGGACTTGAGCCTGACGTTTATGAATTCTTGGCTCGTTATATACATAGGACAATCTGTACAGAATTACACTGAATGAGCAAATGACTTTTCATTTGGAAGAGTTGCTTCTGTGAAGAAACTGTCATCAATTTTCAAGTATAGATATATCAGAGAAAAGAGATTATTAAATATTAGACTAGAGATGCCAAAAATGTGGCATGCCCACCACCACCTGGCGTCCCGTGCCTCAGCAGACATTACCAATCAATCATGGAACTTTCTCAAGAAACCCAGATGAGGTTTCATTATCTTTTCAATATTGCTTCTAAACAACCATAATGGCGAACAGAACCTATTCATCATTCCTGTTCTAGAAAGTACCAATAAATTGTGGATCTCGTCAATCACTTTTTTTTTTTATTTTTAACTTATTTATTTTCAGAGAGAGGAGAAGGGAGGGAGAAAGAGCAATGTATGGTTGCCTCTCACATGGCCCTCATTGGGAACCTGGCCCGCAACCCAGGCATGTGCCCCAACTGGGAATCGAACCGGGACCCTCTGGTTCCCAGCCCGCGCTCAATCCACTGAGCTACACCAGCCGGGCTTGTCAATCACTTTTTAAAAAAATGTATCAAGCTTCTTTTCATAGATGCAGGCTTCCAACTGGGGTTAAGAATAAATGTTCTTTGAGGTAACCAGAAACCTCAGGAGTAGATCATTTAAAAAAAATACAGGATGGTGAACACACAATACAATATATAGATGATGTATTATAGAACTGTACACCTGAAACCTACATAACTTTTTTAAGAGGAAGTGGAGGGAGAGAGAGAAAAAAAGACTGATGTGAGAGAGAAACATCATCAGTTGCCTTCCATACATGCCTTGACCAGGGATTGAGCCTGCAATCTAGGTATGTGTCCTGACTGGGAATCAAATCTACAACCTTTTGGTACACAGGACGATGCTCCAATCAACTGAGCTACCCGGCTAGGGCTGAAACCTATATAATTTTAAAATGGAATAAAAAATGAAACAAACCAAGGATGCTGGACCAGGAACTAAGAGATCCAAGCTGTATCACTATTTCTGTCCCTCATTATCTGTACATCATTGGACAAGTCACCCTAACTTCTCTTCTTCTGCTTCTTCATTAGTGAAAGGTAATTTATGACAAGGTCACTGGAAGTCTAAGTACAGTCGATCCTCATTATTCACAGACTTTACATTCATAAATGCACTTCCTAAAATTTATTTGTAAGCCCAAAATCCATACTTGTGGTGCTTTTGCGGTCGCTTGCAGACATGAACAGAGCAGCGAAAACTTTGAATCACTTGATGTGCAGGTTCCCAGCTGAGGTCAAATAAGGAGACACTCTGACTTCTTAATTCAGCCCTCATACTGTAAACAGCGTCTTTTTTTGTGGTCCATTTAGTGTTATGTTCTTCCCATTTCTGTCCATTTAAAATAGGACAAAATTTTGCCATTTAAACTAGCCCTCAACCATAGTGCTGAAGTCCTGTCTGGTGTTCCTAAGAGCAAGAAGGCAGCAATGTGCTTTATGGAGAAATCATGTGTGCTGGGTAAGTTTTGCTCAGACACATGGTCTAGTGCTCTGGACTGTGAGTTCACTGTTAAGGAATCAGTGATACACAGTAAATATGGTGTCTTTACACAAAACGCAGAGAGAACAGCTGCATATCGATCAGCTGATGAGCATGCTGAGGCCAGAGGCCCAAGGGAACCGAACTCTGTATTTACTTTAGAAACAAGGTTCAGAATTTGCTAAATCAGTGTTCACCACGACTGCATAGAATATTACTACAAATAATAAGGTTTGATTATATATATTTCTCTACTTGATTTTATGAATTTTAATGCCATCGAGGAAGAGGTTGAATAAAAATATCTTATATGTCCATGTGTAGCACATATTCTAGAAAAACACACATAAGAGAGATCAACAAAGTATTTCTGGGGAAACAAGTTCTTTTTAAAATATTTTTTTATTTTATTATTTTTTAGAGAGAGAGAGAGAGAGAAACATCGATTTGTTGTTCTACTTATTTATGCTTTCACTGGTTGATTCTTGTATGTGCCCTGACCGGGTATCGCATCCACAACTTTGGTGTATTGGGATGATGCTCTAACCAACTGAGCACCCAGCCAGGGCAAATTCTTTTATTAGGTAAGGAGGTCAGTCCCCTCTCACTTCTTTCCCTCATGAGACCTCTGTAAAAAATTAGTTGGAATGTGGCCTTGGCCAGGTAGCTCAGTTGGTTAGAGTGTTGTCCTGCTACACCAAGGTTGAGGGTTCAATCCCTGGTCAGGACACATACAAGAATCAACCAATGAATGCACAAATAAATGGAACAACAAATCAATGTCTATCTGTTTCTCTCTCCCCCACCCCCTCTCTCTCCCTCCTACCTTCTCTCCCTCTCAAATAAAAAAAAAAAAAAAGAGTAAGTTGGAATGTTCCTTTTTCCATCATCCCAGAGAGCATTCTGAAAAGCAAAGGGGTCACCAGTGTGGCCCAAAGAGAACCCCCTTTACACAATTAAGTTTAAACATGGTACCTGCAAGCAGTCGAGGGACGTGCTGACCACCCGTGGGGACTTGGACTGGCAAGCTAGCTCGAATGGAAGGAAATACTTGTCAGCTTCAATGAAGTTTGCCTTTGGTGGTGCAGCAGTGCCAAGCCTAGGAAAAGAGCAGGAGAGGGCCAGAGAGGAAAAATTAAAAAAAAAAAAAAAAAAAAAAAAAAGCTTGCTATTCCTCCACTACACTCTTAACTGCCCATTCTACCTGCAACCATTTAATTAAAAATGCCTGCAAACTGCACCTGTGGGGCTAAACAATTCAAAACTAACACACACGTGCATTTGGACAAAATACCAGAGTAGCCACATGCAGAGAGCGCGGTCTCGGATCAGCGAGTTATACTGACTGCATCCTGCACTGGATCTTGGCATTGGCCATGTCAGGGCTGTTTCTGAAATGTGACTAACTGGCTTCATCGCTACGAAGATAAGGAACAGCCTCTTATCGGACAAGCTGTCCTCCTGCTTAAGGAAGCATGACTTACAGGAGGCAAGGGCTCTGCCTCTTCAGTCAAGAAAAGGTACAACAGTATTAACTTGACCTTCCTTTCCCTTTCCTCCAAATACAGTTACTGAGCCAGTAACCTGTTAACTCAGCATCGGTTCAAACACATACAGAGCTCTGCAAAGTGTCCCGCTCTGGGCCAGGAGAGTGTGTGCTGCCCAAAGCCCAGGAATACGAGAGAATGAGCAGAGAAAGGGGTTCCCCTCGGGCACAGCCTACTCCCTTAAAATTGTATTTCAGCAAGGAGAAAGTGCCCCAGCTTACCTCTGCTTTTCTATTTCTGCTTTAATTTCATCTGGTGAGGAAGAAAGAAAGGCTTGTTAGGAGTACACAATGTTCTTATGAAAAGATACTTTACTAAAAGATACTCAAAAACTATTTAAAAGAATGTTCATGCGATCTTAAAGAACATAAATAATGATATGAAGTGACAGAGATGATTATAACAACAATAGCTAACACACAGCAGTTACTATGTGCTAGGCATTGTTCTAGGCACTTTACATACTTGAACTTATTTGCCCCTCCTAGCAATCCTATGAGGTAGGCACTAGTACCTCCATCTTCCTTAGAGCAGGATTTCTCAACCTCTGCCCCACTGACACCTGGGGTAGATCATTCACTGTGGGCCTGTCCCGTTGGGCAGCATCTCTGGCCTCTGCCCATTCCACGCCAGCAGGATCCCCCTGCAGTCTTGAAAACCAAGTATGTCTCCAGACAATGCCAAGTGTCCCTTGGGGCAAAACTGCCTTTGTTGAGAATCGCTGGTTTAGATAAGGAAACCAAGGCACAGAAAGGTTAAGTAACTTGTCCCCTGTTACCTATCAAGAAGTGGAGGGTCAGAATTGGAACCCAGGCATTTTGGCCCCACAGTCCACGTTCTAGCTACTCCCTATTCTGCAAAATGAACGTTAATGATAGTTATCACTACAGCATGGTAATATAGTAACACCTTAACTGTGTCAAAATTTGCACAGAAAATTGGAAACAAAATACTGAAAGGTGTGTAAGTAGTGGGATGATATTTTTCTTTTTCTTTTTTCACATTTTCTATGATAAGCATATAATTTCTTTTTTAAAATAACATACATTTTTAAAAGTTGTGGTTAATATTCATAACATAAAATTTACCATCTTAACCATTTGCAAGCACACAGTTCAGAGCATTAAGTACATTCACACACGGTTGTGCAAAGGCATATATTAATTTTTGTGAATGAAAATTAACTTAAAAATCTTGCCCTGGCTGGTGTGGCTCAGTAGATTGAGTGCCGGCCTGAGAGCCATAAGGTCATGAGTTCGATTCCCAGTCTAGGGCACAAGCCTGGGTTGCAGGCCAGGTCCCCAGTAGGGGGCGTGCAAGAGGCAACCACACATTGATGTTTCTCTCCCTCTCTCACTCCCTTTCCCTCTCTCTAAAAAAAAATAAAAGAAAGATAATTAACTTAAAAATCTTTACCGTGGAGGTTACACTCACGGAACTGAAGTGTCAGTATTTAGAAACTGCAATGTCAAAGAGATACCGTGTTTTGCCGTGCATAAGGTGTTCCTGTGTGTAATGTTGCACACACGTTTTTGGTCCAAACTTTTGGGAAAAAATCTTTCATTTTAATTTTTTAATTCAAGTTTTTATTTATTTATATTTAGATACTTGTTTTTTTTGTATTATAAAGGAATTTTAGCATTTATTTTTTAACATACTATGGCACATGAAGTTTTATGTAACAAATAATTACAAAACACAAGAACAGATACAAGGTACTTCGGATCCTACCCATGTGTAATGCACATCCTTATTTTTCCCTCAAATATTTGGGCAAAAAAGTACGCATTACATACAGCAAAATACGAGAGTCTTATTTCCAGAAGTACAGGTTTTGTGCCACTAAAACACACCAGAACATGCCATCAGAATACCCAGGCTCCCCATCCCTCTCAGTCATCTGTACTCCCACATGTCAGGCTCGATGTATCCCCAAAAGGGCCAGTGAAGCATGTCTCCCCTGAACACAGTGCATCCAGATGATCTCCCCAAACCAGCCTTCTTTACACAATCCTATGCGAGCCAGGGGTTTGGATATGGCATTAGCTACCCTAGCAAGCCCAGAACACAGATCTGGAAGTTACAACTTTCCTTTTCTTGGACAACTCTGGTCTAGACTGAACTTCAGGATGTGGAAACTGAACACCTGGACTCACCAGAGGTGGCAAATTCCAACTTGAAGTCAGTCTTTCAATCTTCTTACTACCAAAAAAGAGGAGCCAAACGCCCAGAGGACTAACATCAAGCATTCTGCTCACGGACCATAAGGCCTGGGACGCAGTTCGCTGCGGAGCTCTGTGACAGGATCCCTGCCTTTCAAGGAGGAGAATCCACTAAGGAGGTAGCTCGGGCCTCCTCTAAGCTGAGGCCCCCAGCCTGTAGGGGTGGCCCAGGAAATCCAGCCTTGAGGCTGGTAGCTAAGCTTTCAGCTTTGGAAATCTACATCCACAACGTCTAGGCTCTGCGTGGTGCTGAAACCCTCTGTCGCTGTGTGATTCGCCAGAGGGGCACTGCTGCCCAAACGCCAACGTAAGGTTTCCTTCTAATCATGGTTACCTTGTTAAAGTTAAGTTCAGAGAGTAAATGTTTCTGAAACAATTAGGTCCTTTCGAGAGTCCCTACGAGCCTCTAAACTTCAAATAATCTGTTCTGGAACGCCAGTGGTGCCAACCCTCCAATCTGTGGGTCAATCCCCATGACTGCTACTTACCGAGGAGCCCAGGGCAATACAATCAAGTGCAGGAGTTACACACTCAAAGGCCTACTGGGGCGAGGCAGGGGACCTCAGGGAGCAAGATGGGTGGCTACGAGGCATTAAGGGCAGGGAGGAGCCCTCTCCACCAACAGGGCAAAAGGCACGGCAGAGCCTCAGTTCTAGCTGACTGCTATCTGGAGAGACCCTGGGCCCAGAGGTGCCAGTTCTGATCTGGACTTTAAAGTGAAAGCTCTGACTGCAATTCAAAGCAACTTTTTTTTTAAATTTATGGCTCAAATAAAACTGGTTTGCAGGCTACCCTGACCCTGGGCTACTAGCTTGCAACCTTTGCTTTAAAGTATAGGAAAGAATCCAAAAAAAAACTTTACTGACTGCAAAAGAGTAACTGCAGAGGATAAAAGTGACTTTTAAGGATTACAACCAGCACTGTGAGGACAAAACATCTAAGCTTTGCACAGGCTAGATGCTGCTCAGCCAAAGAGCAACGAGCAACTAAGGAGCCAGAGGGCCAGGGTTCAAGGCCAAACTCTGCTACATTTTACAGATGGGAAAAAAAAGACCCAGAAAGGTAAAAGGGGACTTGAACCTAGAAAATTGGGCTCCAGAGCCTGTGTTCATAATCTCTTGGGTACCCAGACTCTCAAAAGCACGCAGAATTACAGAACAACATAAATGTTAGTCTTGCCATCACTAAGTCAAAAAGTGAATGCCACGAAGCTCTGGTTTCTGTACTACTCCGTGAGCCCCATGTGGCCTCGGAGAGGCTTTTACAACTTGGCTCTGGCATCTCCCAGCCGCCTCTCCTGACGAGCTGCAGCAGGACCACAGCGAACAAGGGCCAGGGACTTGCAGCAGGGTCCACAAGTGAAGAGCAGGGCCTGCCCTTGCCTCACAGGTGCGCAGGAAAGGGAAGGCTACCACTAAGGGGCTAAGAAGCCATGGCCATAAATTGTTATTCCCACAAGAATTAGGACTTTGCGCGCTCTCTATACCAATCTTTGTTAAAGAAAAAAACATGAAAAATCCTTTCCACCCAGCACAGCAGGGGTCCAGATGTTGGGAAGCTCGAGGAGGAAGGGGGCACAGCCTGAGCAGACCTCCATTCTGACGGATCACTCTGGCTGCTGATTTGATGGTAAAGATGAGGGTGGCACCAGAGAAGCAGGGAAGCTGCTCAGGCAAGCAACACAGGGGCATGGACCAGGGCAGAGGCCGTGCGGGTAGAGACGTACAGTCTGAACCACATGCCAGTGCCATTTTCATGGTCAAATATTAGTAGTTTCATATGGTCCAAACTAACAGCCGGATCCTGGATGTATCTGGATAACACAGTATTTTTTTCCATTAAAAAGAGGCAGGAGAAGGCCCAGGGAGAAGGTGGGTGGCAGAGGGCCTCACTGAGAGCTTGGCATAGCCTGGTGCGGTGGGAAAAGAAGCAGCGGGTTTGTGATGCAAACGGTACTAGGTTCAAGTCCTGGCATGGACATCTATTAGCTGAATGATGCCAGGCGGGTTATTAAATCTCCCTGAATCTGGATTTCCAGTTCTAGAAAATCAGGGGGATAAAAGGCAGCCCATGTGCTCCAGGGACTGTGACTGGGCATTTGGGTGCAGGTAATTCTCTTGACAACCCCATGACAAAGTCACTGTGAGGCTAATAGCTAAGGTAATGTCCGCCATACAGCAGGTGGTCGATAAATGTTTGCTCTTATCTTGAAACAGGACTCAGCAACAGTGGCTCCATCAGTGGAGCCAGGCAAAGCCACGGGGAAAAAGAAAGTGCGTGGAACCCACACCATCATCATCCTAACAGCTGATACTGACTAGGGGCAGGTGCCCTTTCGGTCCTCACTACAACACACGGAAGCAAGAGCACTCTTATCCATGGCTGTGACACAGGTGAGGAGTCTGAGCACAGACAGGTGAAGTCACCCGCCTGCAGTCACAGCCGGAAGTGCTACTGTGTAGTCAGGATTCACACCCACAGCAGGTCGCTCCAGAGCCCGCCCTCCAGAACCTGTCGACGACCAGCAGCAGCAGGAGGGGGGAGAAGAAGAGGAGCATATGGTAGGGCACACCTGCTCCATTTACAGCTCCACTTCTTACCTGGCACTGCTTTCCCAACTGCCAACCTGGCAATTAGCAGCCAAAATGAGCGGGCTGGAAAGGGGGGAGACTTGAGCAGGGTGGGGTGGCTTCGGCTGAAAAGCACACTGTCTTCCTGGGAAATACTTTCTGGGCATGGCTGCCACTTATGAACCTCCTGGAACACACCTCCCCAGTCATCAGCGACGTCAGCACTAGGTCCCATT
Source organism: Micronycteris hirsuta (assembly GCA_004026765.1). Classification (NCBI taxonomy): domain Eukaryota; kingdom Metazoa; phylum Chordata; class Mammalia; order Chiroptera; family Phyllostomidae; genus Micronycteris; species Micronycteris hirsuta. The sequence continues at coordinate 29,164 of PVJI01008991.1, forward strand.
CTCTGCTCCACTCCCAAGCTGGGTCCAACAGCGACTATCACCAACCTCCACAATGCCACCACCGGTCAGTGCCTCAAAGTCCCACAGCATCCCTTCGAACCTTCACCTCTCCGCACACATCTGACCTGCACCCCCCTCTCTCTCCTGACTATTCTGACTTCGATTTCTTCAGCCCCCTCTGCAATGGCCTCCTTCTCCACTCCAAGCCACCCTGGTGTGTCTGGTCACACTACAACCGGGGCACTTCCTGCTCCTGCCTTTCCCTTCCGGAGCTGACCTACTCAACCGCCGCCAGCAGGGCCTCTTTTTGGCCTGTCAGACTTGGACAAGGCTAATATGTCAGCTTTCCCCTTTCTTTACTTTCCAAGACAGACCCTATTAGCAGGACTGTTAGTGAATGACAGGCAACTAATAGCCTTGACTCTCTTGGACCTTCACTCTCAGCTTCTGGCAAAATCCCAAACTCAGGTTGTGCTACCGCCTCCTTCTCCACCCCACAACCAGACCTCTGACAACAGGCCACGCTGGCAGGTCTCCAAAGCCAAAGCGACCACCCCTGACGGCTGCTGCTCAGGCGCATCTCCTCCACGGCTCCAGGGCGCTGCGGCACATCTCTCTGCTCCCTTCAGACGCCCGTCTCTCCCTCCCAGTCACTGCCACTTTCTCACCTCGGATGGAGCGGCCCCTGCGTCACACAAACTGGAAGCTGCCACAGGGAGACTCCCTCTGCTTGCTGTTAGCGGGCCTACAAACTGACCCACTTCTGTGCCGCCCTCCACTCGCAGGCCAGTCGGCGTCCAGTCCCTCCAGCTCTGCAGTCGCGCACGGCTCCCTGCCTTCTCAGGAACGTCGTGCTCTCCTTACCGGCTAGGAGCTCATCACTCTGACCAGGCCATCTCCATCCCCTCCCATCTGGACCACCGCCACTGCCTCTTCACTGGTCTCACCCTCCCTCCCGCCCCACCTTTCTCCACACAGCAGCCAGAGGGATTCCCTTAGAATGTAAGTCAGATTATACAGGCTTCTGCTCAAAACTCTCTACTGGCTTCTCGTCCCACTCTGAGTAAAATGCAAAAGCATGGCCTTGGCCTCCAGGCCTTTATAAGATTTGGACCCCTGCTTTCCCTCTGATCTCACCTTCTACCACCTGCCTCTGGCCTCAGGTGTGCCTGCTCCCGTTTCAGGGCCTTTGCACTCGCTTTCCCTGCTGCCTGGAAGGCCCTCCCTGCCCCAGATATCCACATGGCTCCCTCCCCCACTTCTTTCAGGTCACAGTTCAAACGTCACCTCTGCAGGCTTTCCCTCACTGCCTAAAACTGTCACCTCCACCCTTCGTCATTCTTTATCTTTGTATCTGCTTTTTCACTTATTTTTCTAATCTTTCTTCACAGTGTTTACCACCTGTGACTCTCCTTAGATCCTGATGACTCTCAAATCTCGACTTCCAGGCCAGGTCTGTCTTACAAACATCAGGCTCACACATCTGTCCACTTCCCATTCTGCCAGTCCGACTGGATGCTCAGAGGCAGGTGATATTCAACACATCCAAGTCCCAACTCACCAACCCCCCCCCCCCAGATGGTCTTCCCACACTCTCCTCTTCAAGAACGGCACCAAATCCATCCAGCTGGGTGAGTCGGAAACTTAATAGTCAGACTTAGCAATCCTCTTTCTCATGCTCTTACCCAAGCCATCCTGAGGTTTTGTTAGCTTTACCTTCTAAAGAAGTGGGAAACCCTTCCATTTTGCTCTATTTCTACTGTCACCACTCTAAGTCCAGGCCACTGACATCTCTCATCTGGATGATGGCGATCTCACTGGTCTTCCTCAAAGATGTTCTGAGGACAACGGCCCAAGTGATCTTTCTAAAATGCAAATCTGGTCCCCTATCACCTTCTTCCTTGTGTTATCTCACTGTTTTCTGTCTAAAAGTCAAACTCCACACAATGACCTCCACTGTCCCACATGGTGGGGTCCTGGCCTATCTCTCCCACATTATCCTCAAACACTCTTCCCCTAACTTTTTTATTCAACTAAAAATTTTGTTTGTTTTGAGATAATTGTAAATTCACACGTAGTTGTATCTTGTAGTTTCCTTACTGGGTGTACCCACCCCCTTGCTGCCACAGGGCCTTTGCGTATGCTGCCGAAAAAATGCCTCTGATCCCGAACGATTTAATTCTTATTTATCATTCAGATCTCCAGACTTCCTCAGGGAAGTTTCCCATCACCAACTTGCTCTCTCCCCTTGCAGGACCAGGCCTCTTTCCTTCCTAGAACATTTCAAGTTGTTACTATAACCCAGAGGACAAGGTCACTTGAACAATCTCCTTCTTCCCCGTTAACTGCAAACTCCATGAGAATGGGGTCCTTGTTTGTCTTCTTTCTCTCGCACCATGACACCAGGTGTGACCCCCAAACAAATACCTTCTGAATGAATGTCAGCCTGGTTTACTCAACAAGCAAAAGGATTATATGAAGCACAAATACACACTGACCATTCCCTAGGACTGAGGGCAAATTTAAGAATTTTATGTCCTAGCACAAGAAGTCTGTTCTCCCCACAAATCTATAAAACCTAATAAAATACCTAACAGAAAGCTAAAAGACTTATTTACAGCCAAGACTGTAAACCAAAAGAAGCTTCTTATAGGAAGACTCCAGGAATGAATTAATAAGCATAAAAACTCATAAACTTGCTGGAAAGAAAGTCAAGTATTTTCCTGGCAGGCCCACCAGCCTGGTGAAAATGGTGAGAACTAAATACAGTACTGAGCTATTTATATAGGAGACTCCATGTACTTGCTGATTAAATACACGTTTTTCATAAGCTCACTCTTTTCCATAAAGAATGGTCTTACTGTTTCCCCCAGCACTGCTTACAGAGTCTCCCCTGAGATCTACGAGCAGAGAACAGAGCTCTAAATTCATCCCACCACTTGCTCCCCTGGTGTCCAAATGTCAGAGACTAGCAAAAAGGGCCACAAACCAATGCCCAGGGGACAGTGATGAGCAAGCATTCTGCTCCTTCCCCTTCAAATACGGTAATGCCAGTGCCTGAATGTTAGCAGGTCACCTGTGAGGTGGCAGGTACTGTGTCAGTTACTTTACTGCATTAGTTCACTTAAATTACAATAACCCTGAGACATAGGCATCATCACCTTTATCATCTCAGGAAACTGAAGCTTAAAAAAGCTAATTATTAGCCCAGGTTCACAGGATTAAATCAATAAGCAAAGTTTCAAATTCAGCTCTCGATGAACATTCTGCCAATCCAATACATAAATCAATTGAGATTTTCAATAATCTAAATCTAATTTTTAGATGCTGCTTCTAGAGAGATGACCTCCTCCCAAAGAAGCATCATAAAGCTTTTCAACAAAATGTAATCTGTCAGGTTCCTGAGTCCTGCTATTCCGCAAAACTTTTATAATCTACAGTACTCATAAAATGTCAAATCAAAACACCAGAACTTGCTAATATTAAGTATTTTATTTTATCTTTCAATTTAGAGCCTTACTGTATTGGCTCTGACAATTTAGGGATTTTTTTTTTTTTTGGATTTTTCAAATTTTGCACTGAAGTTCTTCCCAATAGTGAGAATAGTTATTTTGAACACATCAAAATTAGAACAATAGCATCGAACGGAGGAAAAGCAATTTACCACATATCATTCTGATGCATAAATGTTGAATGTTCTTGCACATTAGTAACGACTAAGATTTATGAATGTACTCCCTGAGCTGGCTCCTTCCCAATGACATTTAAACAAATCTTTTATACCTTAAAAAAAAAAAGGAAAGAAAAGGAAACTTCCCATTATCCACATCTCCTCCTCCCCTTCACACCGCAGCCAAACTCTGGGAAAAAGTTCTCTGTGCTCACTGCCTGTTTCCTCACCTCCCACTCATGCTTCAACCCACTGCAGTCTGGTTTCCACTTTCATTGCGCCACCGAGACAGCTCCAGTGAAAATCACCAAACATCCACATATCTCTAAATCCCATATACTTAACAGTTAGAGTAGCAAATCTAAAAGTGAATTTTATCATTTGCATCTCAGGCTGGAGCCTGTATGATAGCTGTCCCCCCATCTGGCTGTGCAGAGGTGGGCAAGTTGCTCCCTGAGCCTTGGTTTCCCTCTGCCGACTGGACCCATAGACAGGCATCAATTACACGTCACAACTCCAGAATTAGTAAGAGGTAGTTTACTGCAGATGAAAAGAAAGATGTCGTAAATAAGAAAAGCTTCCTAACTGAAATGAAGCTCATGGGAAATCAGCTCTTTACCCTCACTTCTTTCTTCCTATGAGTCCCTAAATTAAAATAAACCAAATACATGCGCAGTAAAAACCTGCAGGAAAAAAAAAAGTCATGATCTTTTTCACCAGAGGCTCTCAAATACATCTGGAAATTCAACTACAGAAAATACGGTCTCTTTACTTGCTGAATGGCTTATTTACAGAAACGTCATCAAAACTTCACGGTGCAGAAGCACCACTGCAGTGTGGCTGTCTAAAGACTCCACGGCTACTTTACATGTAAGAGCTTTCGCATGGCGAGGCAACACCGCATGGGAGCGACAGTCAGGACCCCGGGCTCTGGAGCCAGACTGCCTGTGTGCACACCCTGGCGGCACTGCTCATGGCCGTTACGCTGGCCAGTGTCTCTGAGCCTCAACGAGGACAGCAGCAGTAAGAACTAAGCTGCATGTAAAGCTCATGGCATCGCGCCTAGAACATTAGAAATGCTCAGTACGTGGTAGGTATCATGTAGTCATTGCATAGCATGTGATGTTAAAAAGTCACTCAGTTGGGCGACTACGCTAATGACGATGCAGGTTCATCAACTGTAATTAAGTGCACCACTCTGGTGAGGGATGGTGATTGGCGGAGAGGCTGTGCACATGTGGGGCAGGGGATATGTGGGAATTCTCCCCTGTACCTTTAGTACAACTTTGCTGTGAACCTGAAAACTGCTCTAAAAAAATAAATTCAATTTTTTTTAAATCGCTCAATTTCATATGAAAAATGTATAGGTATGTTTACTATTCTTTTTATATGTTTTTGATATTGGCTAAGAACAATAAGTTACCAATTATAGAACACTTAACCCTTGCTTAGCCTTTTGTGCATATTAAATTATTAAATAAGATATCTCTTAAAGTTTTCCAGATTTCTGGACCAATTTTTCTATGCCCAATTTAAGAGTGCTCAATTATCTTGTCAAGTCTTCAAACTCCATATAGTTTAAGAGCAGAAGTATAAGCTAAGGACAGGTCATGGGAGAAAATGGCTCTTAAATAAGACAGTTATGAAAGGGAGGTTTAATTATGTAATTATGTTACCCAACCAAGGGCTGAAAGGTTCGAGATTACTTTTACGTCGAAGATTCGTTTACAAGGTATAAACCACAATGATGAATACTCTCACAGGCTCTTTTGATTTCTCCAGATAAATGATGGGAGGACACAATCCCGCAACTGGGCGGTCTCTCTCTATCCATCTGGCATTTAGTGGAGATGAATCACTGAAACTACTCCAAACTTTTTCCATCTTGATCATCACTGTTTTTACAAGGGACAACCACCCTTGTCTTCACTGAGCTTAGCAATAAACACAGTCTTTTAGCGGTGTAATTAAATTCTTATTTATTGCATCCACAAACCAAATAAAGCAGCAAGTCATTGCTGAAAGAAGAATCAATGTTGCTTAAGATAATACATTAAGTTAGAGCACTTATAGTTTCTGTGGTGTATTGCTTAAAATAATGAAAATAAACAATAGCAGCAAGCCTTTACGGAGCACCTACTATATGCCAAGTTCTTTGCACATGTAGACTATCGGTATAACCCTACAAGAAAGGCAAAAGATCTGTCCAAGATCACAAAGAAAGCAAGTGTCATGCAAGGGTTTTGAACCCAGGCGATCTTCAGTCCAGAGAACACACTCATGACCCCTACTCTGCACAGCCCCAGCAGCGCCCCCACCAACTGACAAGCTACAGCTGGTGGACTTATCACAGGAGCCGTTTCCTGTAAGTGCTCTTTTCAGTCAAGCATTTCAACTTTTAGCAGACATTCACAGTTCCTCTTATCAAAATGAACGAAAATCCACACATGGTAACCTCTAAAATACTAGCCACATTGCAACGTTTCTTATACACAGGCTCATTTCGGCTCCTTTTACTGGAAAGAGGACTCATGCCTTGAGATGCAGAGTGAAATCTTAACAGGCACTTTGCTGTGTGTTTTCTACTGCTCGTAAGTAAAAACAGTCATTTTTACTTAACAGCAATGACACACAATTATTCTCTTAAACAAGATGGCCAGTTAATGCAATACTACGCATAGGTTTCCTTATAATAGTTCCTTCAATTTGATGACGATGAGCACCCATGTCAATTTGCTGTTCATTTAACCTGTGGTCAATTACTTCCTTTATAGGCTATTTCTTGCAATTCACTCCTAAGACAATGGATGTACATTCCGCAGTTTGGGTTGGAAAAATCTGAACTTCTGAACAAAGATATGATCCAAAAATGTCTAACAAGCTCTCAATGTTATGGCCCTTTATGAGCCATATGACAGTTTTATAAGTAGGTTCCAACAATGGGATAAACAATTTGGTGAAAATTATAGGTTAAGTTTTCTGAGGAAGAATGAAAACTTTTCTGCCAAATAACTATTTTGAATCGTTGCAACAATACCCTTAAAGTAAGAGTAAGAGGATAGAATCCAGGCAGATTTCTAGTGGAGTTGTAAGTATCAGGGGTTTTTCTGCCAGCAAACTGCTTTGTAGCGCTTATAGAGCGTTCCCGATAAAACAATATCCAAGTTAGCCTTGGTTTTCTGATTAGAAAAGCTTCACAAGTCTAAATCTCAGTGAATTCCTCCAAGATTATCTAAGTAACAATGCCGTCTCTATCCACAGTTCTTGACTGCTGAAGGAATCTCAGACCCCTAGGAGAATCTGGTGAAAGCCATGAACCTTCTTTCCAGAGAAATGCAAAGTTCACAAGCCCGTCCCCAGGCCCTAAGAGAAGAATCCCAGTGCTGTACCTCAAACGAAATAAAGGGAGAGAGCTGATGGCAACCTCAAACTCTGTAATAGAAAATCAAACTTTCTATTTGCTCAATCTGTTAGGAAAAATAGGACCTTTTACAGATTCCAAATCAAAGGCATTGGGGCAGGGAATTAGCTGGAGCCAGATCTAGTCAAATGTATTGATCCTCAATGCCCAGAACTCTACTCTCCCAAAACTCCACGTGGATACTTCTTGTCTTTCAGTACTCCAATCAAATGCCACCTCCTCAGAAAGGATTACTTTCTTGACACCATATTAATAGCAGGTCTTTATTATCACATCTCGCTCTTTTATTTTCACAAATTTATTAGTATTTAAAGATGTCTCTAACTTTCTTATTACTTATTTTGTCTCCCCTATTAGAGTATAAGCTCTGTAAGGGCAAATAACTTATCTGACTTGTTCCCCACTGTATCCTCAGGACCCATCACAGTGCTTGGTACACAGTGAGCATTTGTTGAGCTATTTAAACTAAATGATAGGATGTTGATGTGGGAATCAACCACCAAGGTTTAACTACCTATGAGTTAGCATGTTCTCCCTCTTTCCATTATCTGTGGGTCTATTCATTCGGTATCTGCTATGTGCCAGGCACTGTTGCAGGTGCCGGAGATCTATAACTCAATAAAACAAAACCTCTATTTCAGTGGGCCGCCCAGAGTAAGATCTCTTGCACCCAGTACCTGGGAGGTGCAGGATAACCCTTTACATTCCTTTCTTGAAGGCAGTTATGGGAAATCCCGAAATTAAAGGAAAACATTCTCCAATCCCGCACTTCCAAAGCCAGCCTCGGGGTATTTCCTAAACCAGTTCTGCCCACCTGCTCCGCTCACATGGGGGAACCCCAGCCAGCAGAATGCGGGTCAAGAACAAACTTAAGGCAAAGACTGCTTATGAGGGTGGTGAGGGGGAGGAACCAGGAAACGGGACGGCAAGAAGTCGTGGCAAGAGCCACGGGCTGGGAGGTTGGAGAACCTGCTCTGGCTGTCACCAACTTGCTAGGTGACCTTGGGCCAGTCCCGATGTGCCAAGGCATCAGTTTCCCCCGGGGTATAATGAGGAGGCCGGCAGGGAGGGATTCGTGGTCGGGGGAAGGTGGAGCCCAGGAAACCGGGCTGAGGACGAGTTGGGTAACGGCCGACGTGGGGAGTCCGGCGCCGGGCCGGGCTGGGGCGGCTCACCCACCGAGCGCCACCTGGCAGGCCCTGCGCAGCTGGGAGTGCTGGGGCCGCTTCACCTCCTTGTCGGCTAGGATCTTCTCCAGGGCCCGGGACACGAACATGCTCTTGGTCTGGCTCTCCTGCATGGCCCCAGCCCGGCGGGGGCTGGCAGCCCCGGGGGCGGGCGGCACGAGCGAGCGACCCAACGAGGCTGCGGGCCCGGCGTCCCGGCCGGCACCCGCCGCGTCCATCCGCACCGCCCCGTCAGGAAGAGACATCGCGGCCCCACGGCGCCGCCATGTTGGAGCGCGTCACGTGACCACGTGACTGGAGAGGTTACGGCAGGCGCGCGTCCGTCGACCCCGTGACCCCAGGAGGGGCGGGGCCGGAGGCTGGGGCGGGGCGAGGTGGGGAGGGGCCAGGTGCTTGCGGAGGGGAGGGGCGAAGGTGGAGGACTTGGGGAGGCGAGCGGAGGTGGGCGAAGGCAGGCAAGGACCCGAGGGGCAGGAGAAACGGGGTGAAAGGGAGGCGAGGTGGTGTCGTGGGTGATGGGAACTAAGTGAAGAAGAAAGGAGCAGTGAGGAACGTGAGATTGGAGTCAGGAAAGACGAAGGTGAGGAAGGAGAGGGGGTGAGAGGAGGAGATGGGCAGAGAGGAAGGAAGGGGAAAGAGAAGTTTGAAAAAAAGAGAATTGGTATAAGAGAGAGGTGATAAAAGGGTAAGAGGAGGAACGAGAGGAAGCTGAGGGATTGGAAGAGGCTGTGAGGTGGTTAGAGAGGAGGTAGGAAGAGGAGGGTTCAGGAGAAGCGCAAAGAAGAGGGGAGAAAAGACATGAGAAGGGTATAGGGAGAAGGGGGAGGCAGGGCAGGGGAAGAGGCATGAAATGGAGACGAAATGGGGTGGCAGGGAGGTGAAGGGGGAGGAGGTGAGAAAGGATGGCAAGAAAACATGGTGGGCGGTGGAGGGAAAAGGAAAGGAAGGGGCTGTAGGTGATGGGAAGGCGGAGAGCCAGGTGTTCATATACACTCTCCACGACAGGATTTCTCCACGCTGTTGGCAACACACGTACACCTTCCACACGACGCTGTCACCAAGGCAGAGTTCACTCCTGGCAGTCCAGTTCAGTGAACTTCTGTGACTCTAGTGCCACACCTGTGCCCAGGGCTGCCCGTAAAAACCGCCCCCAGGGCATATCCCTCTGGAGGCCGTGGGTTTATTTCCATAAACCTGTGGCTCCTCACAGTGCAGTACACCAGGGCAGGGGGACTTGGGGGTGTCTGACAGGAGAAGAAACAGAGATGGCCACTGTCATCCAGCCACAAATGAGTGTAAGAAGACAGATATTCTGGCTCCGGGGCACCTTCCACTACGTCTCACTACCAGTGATAACACAACACCTCTGGTGATGTCCCCTGGGGCGCTTTCTTTCACACTGCCCTCCTCTCCCAAGTGGAGCCATGGTGCTTTGGGTTCATGCAAGAACACGTCTTTCTTGGAAACCTCAGAAACTTCCCATGCAGTCATGCTCAAGTGCTCAGGTCTCAGTTCAAACATCTCAGGGAGGGCCTCCCTGACCCTCCTGTCTAAAGTAGCCCCTCTCTCCCTATTTGATGTGTTTCATTGCACTTTCTGACTTTTTTTACTTGTGCCGAGGGTACAGGCCACAGAGGGGCGGCCAGTATCCTGAGGGCCTGGTCCAGAGCCAGGTAGAATGTTTCATGGCCATGAATTCCAAAGCTTTAACTGGGCTTTAGAGCTCCTTCTGTTAAAGTGGAATCTGTTTCTTTATCCCTTCAGGGTAGCCTTGTGACTTGCCTTGACCAATAGAATGTGGCAGGAGTGAGGCTGTGTGTGGCCCAGAGCTTAGGAATCAAGAAGCCTTGGATGCTCAGGAAGCATCTGGAAGAAAGAACACCTGGAGAGAGAGGCTCAGTTGTTCCAGGTGACCCACCAGCTGAATCCAGCAGCTTCAGTAACCCTGGTGAAGTAGCAGCGGAACCGCCCAGCCAACGCACAGAATAGCAGAAAACAACAAATTATCATTCTTTTACACCACTACATTTGTTGGATAGCATGAGAAACCCCTCAGTGCTATGTGTTGAATGAATGAGTGATTGAATGAATGTGTGAAACTCAGAAAAATGCGGTGCAATCCCCTGAGCAACAGAAGTTTTTGTGACTCTCCCTACAACAAGGTCAGGCCAGGTCACTCCCCTGCGGAACACCCTACTCAACTCTCCATTGCCCTTGGGATTGAGTGAGTCTAAGGACAAGTTTCCCCTGCTATCCAAAAGCAGAACATTCCTATGAAATCTTTTGTAAGCTGAAATGTCATTAGGCAAAGAAGCAATGCCCATTAATTTACATGGGAAACTTTTTGAGTGTTCTCAGAGAACAGAACACCACGTGTTGCCTACCCATCAGTCCACTCAAGCCATACACTTGCCTCCTTTCATCCATTATTGGATGCTGATTAAAGGGGACCATTTTGTCATTAGCAGAACCATAGTAGCTTTGGCAGCTTTTAAGATTCCGTGTGTGCGTGTGTGTGTGTGTAAATAGTATGAATGGTGAACACAAGCAAGTTCAATGCACACACAGTGTCTTTAGTTCATTCATCACAACCAAAATTATATCCGGTTTTACTCTAAGCAGAAACCCTTAGCGCTCTCTTAGGCTTTTCCGATACCTCGGGGTACATCTCGCTGATGGATGCACAAAATAAACGGAGCTGAAGCGCAGGTCTCACAGACATCGTTTGAAGCTCTGGGTGCTGCCGTGTGGCTCCTGGGACAGGAGATGGCGGCGTCATCCTCACCGCTCAGGGTGCACACTGCCTCTTTAACGGCTCTCTTTTTGCTTTTTCTTTTCGGATTTCTTTCAGTGAAGGAGAACAGGTACCAACGTCAGTCTTTTGTAAAAGCAAAGTGGAGGAGTATGAACTTTGAAAAGCAGTGGATACCTGTATCTCACCTTGGCTGAATTCTCTGCCTGAACCTCTCTCCCCCTTTTTCTTTTCTTCCCCTCCCCCTCCAGGACTCTTCAGCTGTGCAGGATTCCCCTTTTGTTCCCATCAAGAGCACGGCTGATGCATCCCTGTTCCTCTGTATCAGTGCTTCTCAATGAGGGCAGGACTGCTTCCTGGGGCATTCTGAAGTTTTGTGAGGGAAGTTTTTTTTATTGTCATAATTAGTGGCGGGGAGCAGGAATGCTTGACAGCATCCTGCGGAGAGCTGGACAATCCCATATCGCAAATATCTATACGTGTCCCATGCTGCTGGACTATGCATTTCTGTAGGTGAGAAACCTATTAATAATGGTCTTCCCTGACCGGGTAGCTCAGTTGGTTAGAGCTTCATCCCCAAATGCCAAGGTTGTGGGTTTGATGCCCAGTTAGGACACATACAAAAATCAACCAATGAATACATCAGTAACTGGAACAACAAATCTCTCTCTCTTTCTCTCTCTCCTTTCTGAAATCAATGAATAAGAGATATTTTGGAAAAGGAATGATCTAAACCTAGAACAGACATCCCCTTTACAAATAAACACAAAGCGTGTTTCATCCGGTTGTAATATATATTGATTTTCCAGGCATGCAACTATTTTTGGAATTCAAGGGAAAACTGTGTTTTGTCTGGAACTTTACCGAGTGTTGGTCACCATTTGAAAACCACATCACCACCGTGGTGTTCCAGCCATGGTATCTGAACGCCACAATGGCACCCTGGGTCACCATTCAGGGGATTCTCCTGTTAGATCCCAGCACCCGACTGCTTCGTTGTATCTCTTTGAGTAATTGTGTCTGAGCATTTACATGTCAAAATAAAATTTGCAGTTTATACATTGCTTTCCTTTTGTTTCATCTTTGTTAGGTCACTGTCTTTTAAAAAACATTATGTGTGTAGAAAGATTTCATTATCTATGAATTTCATTTCCAAATAGTTAACGGGAGACTTGTGGTTATAAAAAGGAGTGCGTGGTGTCTGTTGGAGTTGAAAAGCACCGCTGGCTGGCCCCTTCTCACCATTCTGTTTGAAGCTCAAGGTCACCAGCAAGGGAGGCTCTCACTGACTTCCCAGTCCTATCACCCCTGCCCCCACCACTTGCTTCCACATCATCTTGATTTCCTTTATTTGTTGCACTAAATTTAATTGGAAACAGTGGTGTCCATTTACCGGCGTATTAGGTATCTTTTGCTGCATAACGAATTATCTGAACACTTCGTGGCTTAAAATCAAACATTTGTGATCTCATCGTTTCTGTGGGTTAGAAATTTGGGAGCAGCTTGGTAGGTTCTGACTCGTGGTCTCTCCTGAGGATGCAGTCACACTGCCAGCTGGGGCTGCGTCATCAGAGGGCTCGGCTGGGGCTGGGGGAGTCCCTTACGAGGGGCTGTCTCACATGGCTGTGGGCTGGAGGTCTAGTTCCTCACCTCTCTGCAGGGCTGCTTAGCCGTGCTGACGGCACAGCACCTTGCTTTCCCTGCAGCGAGTGATCCATGAGAAAGAAAGAGAGAGTAGCTCTAGGAAGCCACCGTGATTTTTAGGACCTCGTCTCCGAAGTGGCTCACCATGCGGACTGATCAAGGGTGCTATTTTGGTGACTTAGCCATGGTCAGCATACATGTGGATGATGTGGTTTTGAAATGGTGAACAACATTTGGTAAAGTTCCAGACAAAATGCAGTTTTCCCCTGATTTACATATAGTTGCTTTAGAAGTGAATGACTAAGTCCAGCCCACACTCAAGGAGAGAAGAATTAGGCCCCACCTTTTAAAGGAAAGGTCTGTTTTCACGTGAGCTTGTTCACTTCCCCCTCCCCTTCTGCAGGTAGAATGTACATCCACATTGTCTTGTTCATAGCTTTATGCCCAGAGTACAGAAGAGGTGCTTAATAACTAATGATGGAATGAATGAATGAAGATGGCTGGATCGGGGTCCACAGGATTTAATCATTTAATCAGCAAGTAATTTGGGGGGCAACTTGTATGTTTCTAAGATAAGCACAATTGTGGTCCCCAAAGATCTCCACATCTTAACCCCTAGAGACTAAAAATATGTTACCTTAGAGAGCAAAGGGAATTTTGCAGATGTGATTAAGTTAAGGGTTTCGAAATGGGAAAATTATTCTAGATTCTCCAGGAGACTCAATATAATCCCAAGGATGCTTCTAAGAGGGACACGGGAGGGCCAGAGTCAGGGGGTGTGAGGACAGAAGCAGAGGGTGGGGTGGCGGTGGGGCCACAAGCCCAGGGTCATGGGCAGCCTCTAGAAACTGGAACAGGCAGAGAAAGGGTTTTCCCTCAGTGCCTCCACCAGCCACGACCCTGCTGGTCCAGTTGGCACTCCTGACCCCCAAAACTGTGAGGGAATAAATGTGTGTTGCTTTAAGCCACTGCGTTTATGGTATTTTGTTACAGCATAAATGAATTCGAATTCCAGGTAAACAACAAATACTTTTTTTAGTCTAAGTATGTCCCATGCAATAATTGGGACATAGTTATATGTTCAAGGTATTGGCTGTTTCGCTGAAAGTGAAATAATTGAAGTTTAACTGCGTATGTTCTAGTTCATCCAGCAACCCCTGTCCCAGTCCCCCAGTGTCCCGCAGCCACGTTGGACCCACGAGGCAATCTCTGAAACACACCTTTCCTCAGCAGAGCAACAAGAGAGAAGGCACCTGGGTCTCTGACATTCTGGGGTGCCATGCCCATTCTGGGGTGCCTACCGATCGACGTTTACACGAAGTAGACAAAAGCACCTTTCATTTTCAGTTCCCGATCTCCTGTCGCCGAGCCTAGTCGTAATTGATAAAGTTGGCTGTGAACAGTGTCTGCTCCGACTCCTGCTTTCCTCTGAGTCACGTCTCAACTTGGTGACACGTGCTGAGCCTGCTGTCGGCCCTCCAGCTGCCAGTCCGGTTTCTTCCCGCTGTACACAGGCCCTTTATATGCCGAGTCACACTGGATGACCTGCCAGCTCCCACAGTGCCTCTGCGTGTCACTGCTCCCTTGGAGACATATTCATTTTCTGTGTTTACTTTAAGGAAAACTCCAATGCAGCCTCCTCCACTCCTGTCCGCAGGGCTGGGGAAGGGGGATGAGACAGAAGCACCATTTTCTTGGGGCCTCACATTTGGGGAAAACCTCAAATGTAGACTTTGGAGAGTCTCTCCAAAAGAGGTTATGTGCATAGTGATTGTATTCTGCTTGTGTGTGTACATGTCTCCAATTGCATTAAAAAAAATGTTAACTCGTTCCATGTAAATAGTTAAGACACCACAGTGTGGGACTTTGTTGTTTGTTTGTCCCTGGACCTTGGTTGTGGCCTCCCACAAAGAGGACCCTGGGACAAGGATGTGAGTGTGTTTGGGAGTTGATCCCAGGACACGGCTTCAGGGGAGTGGGGATGCAGCCAGCACAGGTGTGACATCAAGCCAGTGACCACTAAGGGCATCTGGGGCTCCAGCCCACTGGGTCACTCTGGGAGTCAGTGTAGATGTGCCTCGGAGTTATCCTAGCTGAGGGATGAGGGACCCGGGATAGTCCGTCACCGAGTCCCCACCCAGCATTGCCTAAGGGCTGCTTCTGGGGACTTTGACACTGTGTCCTGCACACAGGCTGGCCAAGCCCCACAGTCCAGGGAAAGCAGCCTCCTCTAGGAAGGAGAGGTGAGTGCCCAGGACAGATGCCTGGGGCACCCACAGTGTCTGCTATGAGCTGTTTTGTGCCTTTCAATAAGCCAGACTCTTGGCCTCAGAGCTCTTTTTGGCCAAGCTTGGGCAGCCCAGAAAGTGCCAAAGGGTTGACACCCTTGCGAGAGCCACCCAAAGATGAACAGACAGCTCTGGGGGTCTCCCAGAGGTCCCCAGTGGTCACTGGCCTAATGGTACACCCCGTAGTGGCTTCCTTCCCTACCCTGTAGCACGTTCCTGCTTTCCCACTGATGTTTCCCAGAAAAACTGCTTACACCCAAATCCTTGTCTCTGGATAAGCTCCTGGGGAATCTAACTGTGGTGAATGGGGTGACGGTTTCTCAAAGATACCCGCATCGCAATCCCCGGAACCTGTGAATGTCACTTTACATGGCAAAAGGGACTTTGCAGATGGGATTAAATTAAGGATCTTGGGATGGGAAGATTATTGTCAATTATTTGGGAAGGATGTGCTGAATATAATCACAAAGGTTCTTATAAGTCAAAAGGGAGACGGAAGGGCCAGAGCCAGAGAAGCCCCCTGCGATGACAGAAGCAGAGGTTGGAGCGATGGCATTGCTGGCTATGAAGTTGCGGGGAGGGGCCGTGAGCCACGGGACGTGGGCGGCTCGAGAATTTGGAATAGGTAAGAAAACAGAGTCTCCCCTACAGCTTCCAGAAAGGACATAGCCCTCACGACACCTTGAATTTGGCCCATGAGACTCATTTCAGACTTCTGACTGCTAGAACTATGAGGTAACAAATTTGTGTTATTTGAAGCCACTAAGGCAATTCGTTATAGCTGCCACAGGAAAGTCATACCTAGATGACGAGGGTATCAGACAAGGTTTTGAATCGCTAACAACAGAATTCACTCTAGATCATTTAAGCAGAAAGGGATTTTCTTAAAATACAGCAAGAAGCTCATAGAAATTCCGGGAGGGCCAGGGAATCAGGTTTGGGGGCTCCACGGCCAAATGCACTGTCCGTGCTTCACTGCCGGGCAGCTCAGGAAGGCCCACTGCCTTGCCCTGGCACGCAGGCCGCTGCCCACGCGGCCAGGGCTGAGGTGGGATGCCACTTCCAGGACTCCACTTCTACACCGTCCCCGAGAACTTCGGGCTCCTCCGCGGCTCTCACCAGATGGATGTGAGGTGTGCCTTCTTCGTGTCGTCCACTTTCAAATGGAAGGCCTGCATGGGTGTGACTGTTGGCAAAGCCAAGGCCATTTGCTCACCTCTAGCTGCAAGGGAGGCTGGAGATCAGGCCTGGCTCTGCTTTCTGTGTATAAGGTGGACGTCCCCCAAACATAGACAGGGTGGCCAACTTGCATGACACATGCACCTGACAAGTAAACTTTAGACAAGCCAGAGGGAGCAGGAGGGCCCTTCCAGGTAAAAGAGGCAGCATACAACAAGGTGTGGAGGCTAGATTGGGCTGGACCTGTGGGAAAGAAAATACGGCAGGAAGATGAAGGAATTAGGGTCAGAGGGGTGCCAGTGGGCAGCCGGTACAAAGAGGGAAGAAACAAAAACAAATGTGATAGAGAAAATTAGAGAGAATTAAGAGGGGAAGCCAGCTGTAGGTCAATGTGATAGGTATTGTCAGAGTCCCTTGGTCTCTTGCGGTCACAGACTCGTAGCCTGGGCTGGCTCTTCCATGCGAGGTTCTGGATTGAGCAGCAGCAGAGGTAGATCAAGGCAGAGATTCTAGTAGCCGACACCAGTAGACAATCTTTTCTTCCTCCTGAGCAATGTAACCCTGATTTTTAGCTGGAAACCTAACTACTCAATGAAAGACTATCCACTCCTGCCTTTCTCACACTGAAGAGTGGCCTTGTGATTAAGTTCTAGCCACAAGCTGTTAAGTAAGCTGTCTAGGTCACCTTAAAGGGGAGGGGCACGTCATTCTTCACCCTCTCCTCTTCCCTTCCGGCCGGAATGTGGGTACAGTGGCTGGAGCTAGAGCAGCCATTTTAGACCGTGAGTCCCACATTTAGGACTGTGAGGAGCCACAGCATTAAAACCCAAGGATGTGGGGTCTCTGAAGTGCATGGGGCACCTGGATTGCTGACCTCTGTACTCCCTTCACAAAGAGAAAATTGCCAGCCCGGCCGGTGTAGCTCAGTGGATTGAGTGTGGGCTGGGAACCAGAGGGTCCCGGTTCGATTCCCAGTCGGGGCACATGCCTGGGTTGCAGGCCAGGTCCCCAGTGAGGGCCATGTGAGAGGCAACCATACATTGCTGTTTCTCTCCCTCTCTTTCTCCCTCCCTTCTCCTCTCTCTAAAAATAAATAAATAAAATCTTTAAAAAAAAGAAAAAGAGAGAAAATTGCCTACCTTGTTTCAGTCACAGTTGTTTTGGCGTGTTTTTTTTCTTTTCTGATGTATGCAACCCAACCTAATCAATGCACTAACTCTTGCTAACTTAAGCAGAAAAAGGCTTTACCAGAACGAGGATGGGTCTTTTAAAAAACTAATTAGGCCCGGCTGGTGTAGCTCAGTGGATTGAGCGTGGGCTGAGAACCAAAAGGTCCTGGTTCAATTCCCAGTCAGGGCACATGCCTGGGTTGCAGGCCAGGTCCCTGGTGGGGGCTGTGTGAGAAGCAACCATACATTGCTCTTTCTCCCTCCCTTCTCCTCTCTCTGGGAATAAATAAATAAAATCTTAAAAAAAAAAACTAATTAGAAGACTGGAGAATAAGGCTGAGAAAGTAAGTGGGAAATGAGGGATGTTAGGGGATCGGAAATTATACCAAAAGAAGATTCTGGAAAGGATACTGCTGCTCTCTGAACTGGATACCAGGCCCTCACTCCTGGCCTTGTCTCAGTGGCTGCCACTGGAAACAGGATGCTGGTCTAGGGCCATCCATCCCCCTCTCCCCCTTTCAGAATAAGTCCTAATTTCTCGTCCTCCGCATTGCTTACTCCAGATCAAAAGGCCTGAGCCCAAGCATCTGCTGGGCCAAGTGGAGGTCATGAGCTTGTACCCTGGCTACCAGCTGGGACAGGAACTTAACTTCTGATCACCGTTCTGCCCTCGTCACAGAGTGGGATGCTGGCTGTGGAATCCTGGGGTTGGAACTTCCATGGACCTTCTACCCACTGTAGTGGTCTCACTCCTTGTTTTGGCTATCCACTGGAAAATCTGTCCCCAAACTTAGCGGCTTAACACAGTGATTTGCTATTTTCCACAATTTGGTACCAGCCTCTTGGAAATATCTGAGTACATCTAGCTTTGCTCCTTTCGTGAAGGGAGAGAAGGCCCTCCACCCTAATTCCGCCCTCAGCCTTGATGCAGTTTATATATTGGCCACCAGAGGACGCCAATGCCCAGGCAGTTCAGATGGAACTCACCACCTGGTCCTGTATTACTCTAAAAAAAAAGGAGGGAAAAGGTTTTGACTTCATCATCTGGCCTTAGAATCATTCTCCTGAGCTACCCTGGCACCAGAAGAACACCTGATAGCTATGTCATGTGTGAGTTTGGTACTGGATTATTTAATCCTTCAGAGATAATCAGAAAAAATGTCCCTCACCATGACCTTCCGTGAGCCCACCTCACAAAATCTGGGGACTCCCTTGTCTACGTTCATGGCCAGCCTTAGGCGAAAATCAGCCAAGTTTGTTCTGATACACATACACTTCTGTCTTATATTCCCAGTGAGTGCTTCTCATGTAAAACCTGTGATACGAATACGGCTTCAGCCGCCCCCACATGAGCTTCCCTGTGAATTGTTTCCCCCACGCTAGAAATTAAGGTCCACGAGGGTAAGGACGCTCGGAGCCTTTGTTCACTGCAGGGTCCCTAAGACCTAGGGCAGAGCGCGAGAACCACATGGCGATGGGACAGAAGGAAATGCCCCCACGTCTCCTCTGTGCCTGGGTCAGGCCTCAGCACCCACCCCCACCAGCTCCCTCCCTCCTCCGAGGCTCCCCTCAACTCCTGCCGGTGGGATTTACCTCTTCCCTTGGGAGTCACTGAGTCACATACTAAGTTGCCACATGTCTTTGTCTCCTTTCTTCATTTCTGTGCTTCCAGCAGGGAGCTGTAGGATGGGGAGCAAAGGGAATAATTCCTTCCCCTAATGAGTTCAGCTACAATTGCCCCGTATGTCCCCTCCCCCAAATTCTCCAAGGGGATTTTAGATTTTAGGAGCTTAGGGGGAGACAGGGGGCTCAGAGACTCGTAGACCCCCTGGTGTCTGCTGCCTCAGGTACATGCTACTTTGTCCTTCACGATGGCGCTAGGACCCCATAAGTCTCCCGACCTCCTGGGACAACTGCTTGCCTCCCAAGCTCACTCAGGTGGCAGGCACTTTGGAGCTAATTTCCAAGCTGGATCCTATGGAAGGTGATGGCTCTCAGAGCCCCTGGGGCCCAGGAGATGAGAGGACCAAACCTTCCCACTGCTTTTATCAATGCCCCACCTGGAAGAGATTATTTGGCAATAGAATCTCTCTGTTCCTAAAGGTACCACGACTCTAGGAACTGCAGATTCTCCTGGTCTGGTAAAAATTATCTCCCAGACTTGTGGGCACACAATGCATCTCAGCCTGCTCAGAATCTCTGCTCCCCAGCTGGCTTTCCCACGGTCGGAACTGATTTCTTCGAGTTCTCTGTTGCTTGCGCCTTGATTAAAGCAATTATCCTGGTTTTTATTCTTCTCGGAGCCTGAAGCTCCTTAGGGCAAGAACTACTTTTTACACATCTCAGAATTCCCTAGAGCTGCCTACGCCCCATCCCCCTCTCGACACACACACACAGGCACACTCACACACAGAGCCTGGCTAGATGTAAGGAGGTGAGTTGTGTGTGTGTGTGTGTGTGTGTGTGTGTGTGCGTGCGCGTGTACATGTTTAGCAATTCGTGTACTTTGGAGAAGATAACAATGCAGTGAAATTTTCATAAACTTTAACAGCTGCTTATTCTAACATTTAAATTTCCTTCTCTTTTTTGGGGGGGTTGTAGTGTTGGTGGTTAAAATGCCTTTTTTCTCTTATCTTCAAGTCTTGGCAATATAAAAAGCAGACCATCATACGTACATCGCCCAATCATTTGTTTTGTTTTTAAGAAATGTTTCCGGTTTCAAGATGTCCAAAAGGCTGGAAATCACTGTCCCCCCATACCCAGCCCAGCCCCCACAGCGGGAAGCATCCGATGGCCATTGGCACAGCAATTCTCCTCCAAGGGGTAGAGGACGGAAACCAAGGCTCACAAAACCTGGTACAGGGAGGTTCGCAGCCGCACTCTGCACAACAGCCAAACGGTGAAAACAACCCGCGTGTCCATCAGCTGATGAGTGGCAAAACGAAAATGTGGTGTAGTCATACCGTGGAATATTATTTGGCCGTAAAAAGGACTACAGACCTGACCCACAGTACCATGTCATCAAACCTTGAAAACATCACGCCTAGTGAAAGAAGCCAGATGCAAAAGGACAGATATTGTATGACTCCACGTACACGAAATATCCAGACTATGCAAATCTATAGACAGAAAATAGATCAGAGAGTGGCTGGCAGGGAGGGGGGCGGGGAGTCGTTTAACTTGTGCAGTTTCTTTTCGGGAAGGTGGAGCAGTCGAGTAGCTGAGGGGTAGGATCGAGGACGGGAAGTGGGGGTGGCTGGGGTGGGGGGGAGCGGTGGGAGGAAAATGCAGTCAACTGTACTTGAGCAACAATAAAAAAAAGTTTAGCTGGGCTGGTGTAGCTCGGTGGATTGAGCGCGGGCTGGAAAGCAGAGGGTCCCGGTTCGATTCCCAGTCGGGGCACATGCCTGGGTTGCGGGCCAGGTCCCCAGTGAGGACCATGTGACAGGCAACCATACATTGCTCTTTCTCCCTCCCTTCTCCTCTCTCTGAAAATACATAAATAAAATCTTTAAAAAAAAGTTTAAAAAAAGAAAAAAGAAGAGAAAAGCTGGATGGTGGCAATGGTTGTGCAATAGCTTGAATGTACTTAATGCTGCTGACTGTCTACGTAAGAATGGCTACAAAGGCAAATTTTATTTTATGTATTTTACCAAAATTAAAAATAACAGAGGAGGGAGGGAGCAACTGTGCCGCACGCCGCTGACCTGCGTTGGGGGAGGACTTCGAATGACCACGGGATTCAGCTACACACACGTCGAGGGTGACTGGAGAGAAATTTGAGACAGAAAGTGTAGGCTCTTTGGGGAGTTTTTGCTCTAAAGGGAAAGAGAGAAATGGGGCTATCGCTGGAGATGAGCTATAGAGAGGTTTTTTCCCCGCTGAAGAGGGAAGAAATGATGGGAAAGGTCCAGGAATTAACCCCTTGTGGCCCAAGATGCCTGCTCTACCACTGTCATGCCTACGTTTTAGGGGCCCAGGGAGAGCAGGACAGACAGGTGCCTGACCTCTACCTTTAAGAACATCCCCACCTCCATCCTTGCCCACTCCCCACCACCACACTGCATTCCCACATGCATCCCTTGGCTACGACTTAGTCACATGTCCACACTCATCTTCAAGGGTTGGCTGGGAAATGTAGCCGCGTGCCTAACTAAGGAGGAGGGGGAGAAAAAATGACTGGGGTCGTATTCACTCACTGCCTTTGTCACAGTCATTTCCAATTTATATGGGCTTACCTCACTTGTCTTCCAATTTCAATTTAACCAGCTCCTCCCGAAGGCCTGGTATGTGTCAGGGCTCGGGAGGTATTTTGCACAAAGAATCTCATGTATTTCCTACAACTACATGTAAGCTGCAAGCGACATGAACCCCAGTTTTATTCCCTCACTTCTGTGTTCCCGGAGCCTATGCCAGTGCCTGGTGCATCATTGCCATTCATTCAATAAATGTGTGTGGTTATTACTGCTGCTGAGTTTTGTACAGTAGAAAACAGGTGCAGAGAGGTTACGTCACACCCCCAGGACACGTGGAGACTCTGGCATTCCGAAATAGGTCTTCTGATTCCACGTCTTCTGCCCTTCCTGATCAATTGGTTTCTTCTGCGTCAGCACCGAGTGAACCAAACGGTGTGTATTATATAGATGTGCATGTGCAGACATTGGTAACAGCTCCCCACTGTGCTCGTCTCCCATTCTTGGACCCTATGATTTGGGGATGCTGACCCCCATCTCCAGCTCTATGGGTTGTGTAGGTAACCCTGCATCTCATCTTGCTGGCCACCGTAGTTGGCTCAGGAATGGGCATGGAATCCATACTGGATCAATGAGAATCCTCCCTGGGACTTCATTGGAAATATTGAGAAAGAGGGCTCTCTTTCTGCCAGGGTGGTTAAGTTAGAAGGAGGCAGGCTTGTTGCTGCTGGAACCATCCTTTGTCACGTAATGGAAGAGCTCACCTACGAATGAAGTTAACACAGAAAAAATAAGAGCTAGTGATAAAGATATCCTGACAATAGCACTGGAGTCCCTGGATCAAACTGTGCCTGAAGCCACTTGCCCCTGGAAGTTACAGAGCACATTTCTTTTTCTGCTTAAACCACGGTGGGGTTGCGTTTTCTCTCACCTGCAATCAAAAGAGTCCTGACTCATACATCTATCAGACACATTTATTCTCGTGTTCAGGAGATCTCCATGTAAAGCCAAGAGCTCATCAGCCTGATGTCTAAGAGGACGACCTAGGAAACCAAATCCTATGTGTAGCTGTCACAGCTCCATCAGAGAAGCAAAAAACCCTCCAGATTTTAAACTGAGGAAATATAATACATGGCATTGGTTACATGGGTGATGGAGGAGCTAAAAGCCAAAAGGACATGCTAGGCAACTGGTGATTAACCATAGGAGGAAGATGCGGCCACGGCTGTGTGGGGAGGAGTAAAGAGAGGGGTTGATGTTCCCATGGCTTGGAGTCTGGGCCACTGAGAGGAAGCCTGGCCAGGCGGCCAGAGCCAGGGCCCCCGAGGGAGGGGCTGTATGGGGTTATCCTGTGTTACGGGATTTAACACCTTTAATGTCCAGGAGGCAGATGCTGCTCACATGCCCCCAGGAGGGCAGCTTGGGAAAATGTGGGTCCAGACCACGTGTGGCAGAAAAGCATCCCTGTCCCAGCAGACGGCGAAAGAAGGGAGGAGAGACCCAGAGAGGCAGGTCTGCAAAAGTGAAGATACTAGATAAGGCGGAAAACCGCATCCCACAATGCTCCGCTTCCCCAGCCCGTAAGAGATGTCAGGGGAGAAGCTCCATGGGGCTGGCCCTCTCTGGAGGCCAGGGAGGATGACAGAAGATGCTGCTGTCCACTGGGTGCCCACTCCCCAGGGGGAATGGGATTGCTGATTGTACCTTGGTTTATTTGTCAACCCCTTCCTTGAAGGACCTTTAGTGTGTTTCCAATTTATTGCCATTATGAGCAATCTCAGAATCATCCTGGGCACGTGCACACCGCAGTATCTCCTGGTCTAGATAAGAAGTGGAGCAGCTCGGCCAGAGCATGGGTGCAACTGTCATTTAACAGATACGCCGAATTTCCCTCCAGGGAGGATATCAGTGTATAGTTTCCTGACATCCTTGCCAAGATGTGATAACATCAAGCTTCAAAATCTGTTTTGGGTAATGGTGAGGTTGTAACTTTTCCACGTGTTTGTTGACCATCTGTTTTCCCTCTTTGGTGGACGGCCCATTTCTCTCCTTTGCCTGCTGTTGTGTTAGGTCGTTTGTCTTTTAAAACATGAACTTGTGCCCTGGCTGGTGTGACTCAGTGGATTGGGCATTGGCCTGCGAACCAAAGGGTCACTGGTTCGATTCCCACTCAGGGCACATGCCTCGGGTTTCAGGCCAGGTCTCCAGGAGGGGGCGCTCAAAAGGCAACCACACATTGATGTTTCTCTCCCTCTCTTTCTCTCCCCCCTCCCCCTTCCTCTAAAAGTAAGATAAATAAAATCTTTTTAAAAAATGAACTTGCAGGAGTTCTTTATATATTCCGGGCGGTGATCCTTTGTCAGTTGAAGCTACAGACGTGGTCTGCCATCATGTCCCTTGCACTGCGATGCTGCTTCTGGTTTTCCCTCTAGTTGTTGTTGAGGTGACGTGTGTTTACAAAGCTCTTCACCGCGATTTCTGGCGCATAGTTAGCACTCAACAAAGAGGAGCCGTAGCAGTAGCTGGCACGTACTGAGTGCCTGATGGGTAGGTGAGAGCCGGGCAGAATGTCGGGGCGGACACCCAAAAACCTGGTGATCAGGAGAATTATATTTATAATGCCATATGGACAAACACCAAAATGAATGCAAAAAATCCATAATGAATTGAACACCAACATTTTTAATAAAGATAGGATCAGTGACAGCGCCATGCCGAAGCCATCCTGGAGCCTGAGGCAAAAGGCAAAGTCAGGGACACATACCTGGGTTGTGGGTTTGGTCTGATGGGGAGCTTGCTAGAGGCAACTGATCATTGTTTCTCTCTCACATTAGTGTTTCGCTCCCTCTCTTTCTCCTTCCCTTCCCCTCTCTTAAATAAATAAATAAATAAATAAAATCTTAAAAAAAAGATAGCCAAGACTCTGAGAACCTCCACAGTTAAGGAGGAGGAGGAGGAGGATTTAGTATGATTAAACACAGTGTTTCTCAAAACTATTTGATCAGAGAAATTCTTTTTCCAGTCATTGCTAGTCCTGTGGAAAATAATTTAGAAAACACTGCTTTAAAAATATTACGAATATACCTATGTCAAGCAAAAGGGAAAAAAGAAGTATTAGAACAGAAATTAATAAATTAAGGAGCAGAAAACAATAGAGAAAGTCAATAAAACCAAAAGATGGTTCTCTGAAAAAATAAACAAAGGACAAATCTCTAGTCATACTGACCAAGAAACATAGAGAAAAGACTCAAATTACTAAAATCAAGAATGGGAGAGGAGACATCATTACTGACCTCACAGAAAAACAACAACAAAAAAGGTTTATAAAGGAATGCTATAAACAACTATGCCCAAAATTAGGTGACTTAGCAGAAATGGACAAATTCCTAGAAAGATAAACTTCCAAAAGTGATTCAAGAAGAAAAAGGAAATCTGACTAGACATATAACAACTAAAGAAGGGGATAATAATAAAATAAATTCCACAAAGAAAAGCTAGGAGACAAGGACTCCCGGTCAAGATTGGGGCATAGGCAAATATGTCTCTCCTTCTTGCACAGCTGTGACAAAAATTACAGCTAGACTACAAAACAAATATCACCCAGAAACATCAGAAAATCAAGCTGTATGGAAGTCCGGCAACCAAGGATTTAAAGAGGCCACATTCATCCAGACGGGTAGGAAGGGCGGAGATGGGGAGAGGCCGAGAGAGGTGCAGATGTGTGGAGAGGCATGGCAGAGTGACACGGAGAGACGTAGAGACACAGAACGGGTGGTCCCACATCCATGTGTGGTGGATAAAAATTGGGAGGGATACCTCGCGAGTGAGGAATCCAAGCCCTAGACCAGACCACGCAACCCAGGGTTCCAGCGCCAGGAAGATAAGTCCCCATAACTTCTGGCTATAAAAACCAGTGGGGGTTGGGGCGGCAGAAGAAACTGCAGAATTCTTGAGAGATTCCTCTTAAAGGGCTGACAATGGACTTGGGACTTGTGCAGACACACTCCCTCTGGGATTCAGTACCAGGGCCACAACCGGAAGGGCACCAGTGGCACATGGGGAGAGACTGAGGTGGCTGGCATCAGGGTGAGTCCTGGGAGGTGGCTTCTTCCCAGGTAGAACTCCACAGGTGAAGCAGCAGCATCGTCCCCTCTCTGAGCCCTCCCTCCACACAGACCCTCAGAGCAGTGGCATGGATTGCCCCACTCAGACGATTACCTAAGGCTCTGCCCCATACAACTTACAGGTAAGTTTTTCTACAGTAGCCACGATACTCAGACAGGGAGGCAAAGCAGCTCTACCCAACACACAGAGGCAAATACACTTGCTTCCCAGACAAGGTAAAACTAAAGGAGTTCATCATCACCAAGCCATTATTATGTGAAATGTGAAAGGGAATTATATAAGAAAAATAAGACCCAAACTATGAACATTAAATGGCAATAAATTCACAACTATCAACAATTGAATCTAAAAAACAGACTAAGCAAACAAGCAGAATCATAGATATGGAGATCATTTGGAGTGTTATCATTTGGGAGGGGGAAGGGGGAGAATGGGGGAAAAGGTGCAGGGATTAAGAAGTAAAAAATGGTAGGTACGAATAGGCAGGGGGAAGTTAAAAACAGTTTAGGAAATTGAGTACCCAAAGAACTTACATGAATGACCCATGGACATGAACTAAGAGGGGAGACAGCTGGAGGGAATGGGGGTACTGGGTGGAGGGGGGAAAAGGGGAAAAACTGTGACAACTATAATAGCATGATCAATAAAATATATTTTTTTAAAAAGCAAGGATCAGATAGCTTTACTGGTGAATTCTACTAAACATTTAAGGAAGAATTAATACCAATTGTTCAAAAATTTTTCTAAAAATTAGAGGAGGGAACGTTTCCCAGCTCATTCTATGAGGTCAAGTGTTGACTTGATATGAAAGCCAGACAAAGACATCACAAGAATATGAAAGTACAGACTAATATCTTTATGAATATAGATGCAAATATCCTCCACAAAATACTAGCAAACTGAATCTGGAGACATATGGAAAGGATTACACACCAGGAATTTCTCCCAGGAATGCAAAGTGAACTTAACATGAAAAAAGCAATTAATATAATATATCAATAGACTAAAGAATAAAAACACATGATCATCTCAGTAAGTACAAAAAAAAAATTGGCAAAATCCAGCACCCTTTCTTGATTAAAAAAAAAAGCCAAACCATTAAACAAACTGGAAATAGAAGGGAACTTCCTGAACCCAATTTAAGAGGCAGCTACAAAAACCCCACAGTTAACCTCCTCCTTAACGATGAAAGAATGTATGCTTTCCCCCCAAGATGAGGAACAAGATAAGGCAGTCTGCTCTCACCACATCTATTGTATATTGTGCTGGGCATTCTATCTGGGGCAATTAGATAAGAAAAAGAAATAAAGGGCACCCAGATTGGAAAGGAAAAAGTAGGGCAATTCTATTTGTTGGTGGTATTATCTCATATGTTATATAAATGGCAAAGAATTCATTAAAAAACTATTAGAACTAATAAACAAGGTTGTAGGATATAAGATGGATATAAAAATCAATTGTATCTGTAAAATACCAATGAAAAGTTTGTTAGTAAAATTAAGTAAACAATTTTATTTATTTTAGCATCAAAAAGATTATAACACTTAGGCATAAATTAACAGAAGAAGTACAGTATTTGTGCTCTGAAAAAAATTAAAAAATTGAAAGAAATAAGAGAAGACCTAAACAAATGGAAAGCTGTCCCATTTTCATGGATTAGAAGACTTAATATTATGAAGTTGGCAATACTTCCCTAATTAGCCTACGGATTCAAAGCAATCCATATAAGAATCCCAGCTGGCTTCCTTTCAGTTGGCAAACTGATCTTAAAATCCATGCAGAAATCCAAGGAACCCAGAATAGGTGAAACAACCCTGAAAAAGAGCAAAGTTGGAGGATTTATAATTCTTTGATTTAAAAATTACTTTGGGCCCGGCTGGTGTAGCTCAGTGGATTGAGCGCAGGCTGGGAACCAGAGGGTCCTGGTTCGATTCCCAGTTGGGGCACATGCCTGGGTTGCGGGCCAGGACCCCAGTGAGGGCCATGTAAGAGGCAACCATACATTGCTCTTTCTCTCTCCCTTCTCCTCTCTCTGAAAATAAATAAAGAAAATCTTTAAAAAAATAAATAAAAATTACTTTGGGATACAGTAATACAGACTGTGATATTGGCATAAGGACAGACATACGAGATCTTTCCAGAAGGTATTCAGCCATGTACTATGGAAAATAGAGACATTTATTGAAGAAGATACAAGATACAAGAAACATTGCACATAGGACAATGACGCCTCAGTCCCCTTCAAAGTAGGCACCTTGGGACCTCACACAGTTCTCCCGATCGCCATCAGCTGCCCCATTATATTTTCCTAAATCTCATCAACAGTCTGAAATCTCTTCCCTTTCAAAGGTGATTTTAGTTTTGGGAAAAACCAGAAGTCTCAGGGCACCAAATCTGGGCCGTGAGGGTGCTGAGTCACCTGGGTGATCTGATGTTTCTCAAAAAAAACTCTGCATGAGATGTGATGGATGAGCAGGTGCATTGTCATGATGAAGCTGCCAGTCACCAGTTGCTCATAGTTGTGGCCTTCTGAATCATCTGAATAGTTTCTGTAGAGGACTATTCAAGCATAACACAAAATTCGATGTAAATTCATTGCTCTACTCAATCAGTCATTTTGAATGCGATGGCCACACAGGACACATGCTCATTCAACAGCGATCACCATCCCCACTGACTAGTGCAGTGAAGTTGTCATTGTTCACACATGCGCATTCCAGTCCACTCTCCTTGGCTGCCAGGTGACATCGATATGGCACAAACTGTTCTTGGTATATTACCAATGATTGGACTTTTTCTAGACCTTGTACAGATGAATGGAATAGTCTGAAAGAAAGGAAGAAATTTTTGTATTTATAGTCAGTTGATTTTTTTTAGAAAATTTTTTAAGATTATTTATTTATTTATTTTTAGAGACAGGGGAAGGGAGAGAGAAAGAGAGAAACATCGATGTGTGGTTGCCTCTCACATTGCCCCCACTGGGGACCTGGCCTGCAACCCAGGTATGTGCCCTGACTGGGAATAGAACCGGGACCCTTTGGTTCCCAGCCCACGCTCAATCCACTGAGCTACACCAGCCAGGGCTATAGACAGTTGATTTTTGACAAGGATGTCAAGACAATTCGATAGGGAAATAAAGACTTTTCTACAACAGGTGCTGCGGCTGCTGGAGGTTCACATGCAGAAGAATGCATTTGAACCCCTTCCTCATAGAAAGAACAACTGAAAATGAATCATAGACCTAAAGGTAAAAACGAAAACCAAAACTCTTAGAAGAAAACATTGGAACAAATCTTTGTGATCTTAGGTTTAGCAAAGCCGTTTCGCATTTAACACCAAAAAAGCACAAGTGGCTAAAGCAAAAATAGATAAATGGGAGTTCATCAAAATGAAAAACTTTTGTGTTTTAAAGGACACCGTCAAGAAAATAAAAAACAAAACAAAACATAAAAAAACCCTAAGCCATGTAATGTTAAATAATGTTTGCAAATCATATTGATATCTGTGATAAGGGACCTGTACCCAGAATACATAAAAACACCTAGAATCCAACAGTAAAAAGACAATAAGGCAATTGGGGAGTGGGTAAAGGTCTTGAAAAGACATCTTCCAAAGAAGATATGCAAATGACAAATAAGCATATTAAAAGATGGTCAACTTCGTTAGTCATTAGGGAAATGCAAATCGAAGTCACTAGATACCACTTCACACTCATTGGTATCGCTAAAATAAAGAAGACGGACAATAATAAGTGTTGCTGAGGCTGTGGAGAAGTTGGAACCACTATACATTTCCACCTTGGAAATAGTTTGGCAATTCCTCCCAAGGTCAACACAGAGCTCACCACTTAGCCTGGCCATTTCGTTTGTAGGGGTAAATATATCTCCAAGAGAAATAAAAACATATGCTCACACAGAAACTTGTACCCAAAGGCTCCTATCAGCAATCTTCCTAATAATCAAAAATTGGAAACAACTCCAATGTTGATCAATTGACAGCTGGATAAACAAAATGTGTCATTATCAATCAAACAGAATATTCTTTGGCTGTGAAAAGGCATGAAGTACTGACTCATGCTACAACATGGATGAACCTTGACTACATCATGCTAAGTGAGAGAAGCTAGTCACACACAAAAAACATGTTGTATGATTCCAGTTATAGAAAATAGATAGAATAGGTAACTGCAGAGAGTCAGAAAGTAGATTAAGTGGTTGTCAGGAGGTGAGATGGGGGGAAGGGAATGGGGTGTGACTGCTTATGGGGGTGGGGTTTCCTGTGGGGGTGACAAAAATATCTAAAATTAGATTGTGGTGATGGTTGTGGGACTCTATGAGAAACCAGTGAATGGTACACTCTAAAAGACTGAATTATAATGTGAATTAAATCTCAATAAAGCTGTCAAATAAGTTAATAAACAAGGGAATTATACAAAAAGGCCAAAAATATGATGGATTGGTTATGATAGAAACTTCCTGACAATATGGACTTAAAAGCAAGTTTATTGAAAGGAACATTTAAAAAGCAACTGGTGTAGCTCAGTGGATTGAGCGCAGGCTGGGAACCAGAGGGTCCCGGTTCGATTCCCAGTTGGGGCACATGCCTGGGTTGCGGGCCAGGTCCCCGTGAGGGCCATGTGAGAGGCAACCATACATTGCTCTTTCTCCCTCTCTTCTCCTCTCTCTCTGAAAATAAAATAAATAAAATCTTTAAAAAAAATAAATAAAAAAAAATAAAAAGCAACTGTACGAAAGGATTTCTTGCAGAGTTTTACACTCTTTTTTCCTTTATGGGAAAATTTTAAACACACACCAGAGTAAGGGGAAATGGCTAACAAACTCCCCTGTCTCCATCACCCAGTCCGGCAGCTATCAACTCCCAGCTCACCTGGTTTTACCTACGCACTCCCACACACTCCCTTGCCTCTAATTTTTTGAAGCAAATCCCAGGAGCATAGAGTTCCATTGTTGTGGGAATATTGTTAAGGACACCATGTCCCATGTCTTCCTAATGAAGATCTGTGGGTAGACCTCCTTTCTAACTTCTGCATCGGGGAAAGAAGTTTTTCTCTGCGCAGTGGGTTTCCTTTCTTTGCTTTGATAAGAATACTGTTATTTAGTCATGGACTTCTATCTGCTGTCGTCACTAGCATGCTCCGAGAAAATCTGGCAGCCCGAAAGGTCTTTACAAAAAGCAGTTTTATGAAGCAGCTGAATTCCTGGCTTTCTTTTGTCTTCTTACCTGTAGCAGAGGTTACCTGTTATCCATTCTCCCTTCTTTCCTAGTAACCAAGCCCTGGTTTTATGTGAGGTGGCATTGTGCCGATCTAAAAGACTACACTTCTCAGCCTCCTATGCAGCCAGGGCTAAATTCTGGCCAATTGATACATAAACTGAAGTTCTGGGCTGGAATTACCAAGAGGTTCCTTAAAGAAAACTAGGATTGCAGCTCCTTTTCTTTTTCCTGATGCCTAAATGTGGCCGCAATGGCTGGAGCTCCTGTAGCCATTTTGAACCATGAGGTAGCCTTGAGGATAGAAGCCGCATTCTAAGGATCTAGTGAAACAAGTCACCAGAAGGAGCCTGTACCCTCCATTTCGTGGAGCTGCCACATCAGTTCTAAACTTCTTTCCTGCATATTTCATTTATGGCCCTGGCTGGTGTGGCTCAGTGGATTGAGTGCTGGCCTGTGAACCAAAGGGTCGCTGGTTCAATTCCCAGTCAGGGCACATGCCTGGGTTGCAGGCCAGGTCTCCAGTGTGGGCACATAAGAAGCAACCACACATTGATGTTTCTCTCCTTCTCTTTCTCCCTCTCTTCCCCTCTCTAAAAATAAATAAATAAAATCTTAAAAAAAAAGATTTCATTTATGTAAGAGAAAAATGTCTATGGTGTTTAGGCCACTGTTATTTCTGGTCTCTGAACAGCAGCTGATCGCCATACTTACTAGATATACTGCTCCTTATTTTTTCTTCCCTGATTCCCTCTTGTATTGATTTCATCTTGTGTGTATTTTTAAAAACCACTTTAAATCCTTCCTAGACTTAGAGTCAAAATAAATAATTTAGTAAATGGCAGCATTACACAGTCGAGCACATGGATTCTTATTTCAAAGAGCAACAACCAAACAAACCATTTCCAGACAAAAAAGTTAAACTGCGTCTTGTGATTCGCAAAACTGAAGTAGGAAGGAAATCCGTGGCTTATTACCAGAAAGATGGGCACCACATGGAAATTCAATTTCCGACAGAGTGAATTTTTAAAATTTGCAAAGCTGCACAAAAACGGACCATATGTCCCCTGTGGAGGAAGGGTTGGGCCAGCCACAGTGTGTTAAAACAAAGGACTATCAGATTGCTGTGAGAAATGACAAATAGGGTCCTGATGGAGAAATAAGGCAAGGAGGCAGGTAACAGGCAAGGGAGAGACACAGGACTTGGCCTGGTACCCATACCTGCTTAATCACCACTGTGCAAAATTATATCTCTGGCATCTTTGGGATCAGTAAAGGTTACACAGTTATACCCAGAGGTGATATCAAAAACACACAGCATGGAGGAGGCCTCAGTCAGAAAGCAGGGCCAGGGATCTCCTGCCAGCCTGTGTATTAACCCCTGAAGTGCTAGATTGTTAGGTGGGTTGGCACGTCCCAAAAGAGAGAGGTGGGAGATCCAAAGTGGTTATGGAAATATTTCAGTATTATTATAATCCACATGGCCACACTGGTACCAAGGGAGTAGTAACCCTGACTTTACAGACTTTGAAACATTTTTTATTTCCTTAAGTAAAAGTTTTGAAAGTGAAAACAGATTTCAGTATGTGTACAGAAGATGGAATTATAAAATACTAATAACAATGACTCCTGTTTTTTGAGCACTTGGGCTTAAGAACTTGATAATTTACAATCTTGTTTAACGCTTAACTTGAAGCAGTCCTTCAGTGTGACCTTTTGGTTATAAGTGACTGAAACCCAACTTAAACTGATTTGAGCAAAGAAGGGATTCTGCTAAGGCATGTAACTTCAAGACTAATGGGATTCAGCCCTGGCTGGTGTGGTTCAGTGGACTGAGTTCTGGCCTGCGAACCAAAGGCTCGCTGGTTTGATTCCCAGTCAGGGCACTTGCCTGGGTTGCAGGCCACGTCCTCAGTTGGGGGCATGTGAGAGGCAACCACACATTGGTGTTTCTCTCTCTCTCTTTCTCACTCTCTTCCTCTCTCTCTAGAAATAAATAAAATCTTAAAAAAAAAAAAAAAGAAAGAACAGACAAATGGGATTCAGGCATAGCTGAATCCGGGGGCTCAAAGATATCAACCAGAACCGAGTTTTTCTCTCCCTGCTCTGCTTTCCCTGGTCTTTCTTTCTAAATTTCATTTATTTATTTTCAGAGAGAGGGGAAGGGAGGGAGAAAGAGAGGGAGGAAAACATTGATGTGAGAGAGAAACATCAATAGCTTGCCTCTCCTGCATACCCCCACCAGGGACCAAACCCACAATCCAGCCACGTGATCTCACTGGGAATCGAACCAGAGACCTCTCCCTTTGTGAGATGACATCCAACCAACTGAGCCTCATCAGTCAGGGCTCCCTGGTGTTTCTCAAGCAGAACCTCCCTGTGGTGCTCTGGTGGCCTAGTGCGAGCACTATCCTTCTCGCAGCATCAGCACAAAGAGAGCTTTTGTTTCTAATAATTCCAATGACAGTTTCAGGATTGAATCTCATTAGGTTGACGTAGCCAGGTTTCTACTGCTCACGGAGGAAAGATTTCTGAAGGAGACGACATGCATATTGAGCCCTGCCATGCGCTTGGTCCGGAGACAGATGCCAGCGGTGGTTTTAACTAGGTCCTTGCTCCTAACGAGCTCGCGGTTGAGTGAGATAGATAAAGAACCCGTGCCTCTTCTCCTGCCTCCATCAAGACTGTAAACTTTTGGCAGAGATGGCTTTTTTTTTTTTTTACCTTTTCTGTCGCTCCCCCAAATGGTGTTTACCAGTTTGCTTGAGGATGCGAGTTCCAACAGGAAAATGATACAAATTCAGGGTGGCTGGGAAACCTGAGTCCCAGGCCTGATTACACATCCAGCAGCCCCCTGATTACACAGCCGCAGACCCCTGGTCGGCAATTAACCAGGAAGAAAAAGGAGAGAAAACAAGTGATACTCTATTCCCATTCTCTGATTCCAAGGAGGAGTCTGCTTGATAAGATCAGCACTTGGCCACCTCCTGCCATCCTTCATGTTGCATTGGGTTTCATTTGTGTCTTCTGAGGGGCCGGTCCTTCAGCCAGAGCTGTCTCCGGAGGACTCGGCTTGGCTTCCCTCCCGCCCACCTGAAGCCAGGTGGATGAGAAAAACAGTTTTCCAGCCTCCGACTTAACAGTCGACCTGGACTGGAACCCGCTGTGGAAAGAGCTTTCTGACTCAGGGACTGGGGATAGGGTTACCGGATCTGTCACCCCCATCTGCCAACTCGACCTCCCCAAAGGGTGCGTCTTTGTGTGGAGGAGGAGGGGGAAGGGCCCCAGATGCCTTGCCCTGGTCCCTCGGGGTGAGAGGGCACGAAGGCAAGCCCGATGTATTATTATGAACCACCTGACCCTGGTGTTGCCCAGAGCCCGGGTCTGGTGCGGGAGGCTCTGCGCGGCCCACCCCCAGCTGAACCGCCCAGCTTTCCTCCGAGCCCCTGACTCGTATCCTGCCGTCACTTTTCACCTGCCGGTTGCTTTCTGATGTGCCTTCTGCCTGGTGTGCCCAGCCCCCCGTCCTTGCTTAGTGATCCCCCATTCACTCCTCAAGACCTAGCTCAGATGTCACCCCGTGACACCTTCCTGATGCCAACCCCTCCCCCACACCTTCCACTACTCTGCACCACAAACACATCAGAATTTGTCTCTTTTGTGCTTTGTTCAAACTCTGTATGGAGGGCTTCTCAAGTGTTGCGATTCAAGGCACCCTTTCAAAACCTTGAATTTTTAGCTGCGGGTTAAATCACACCCGGAGTCATCCCACGGTTTACACCATCTCTACCCTGGCCCTGTTTCAGAGCCAGGTGCCGCGCGGCCCTTGCCCTCTCATGTGCTCACGAAGCCATTCTCACACGGGTCACATAAAAGCACGCGACTCCTCTGGCATGAACCTGGGGTCACCCCGCACCTTTCACCTCTTATTCTCCTTCCCAGTGAGCTCTGCTCACGGCCCTGCGTGCCTGGCCCCTGCCAACTGCCCAGCCTTATCTTGAGCCACATCCCTACCCCGTTCCCCACCCTCTTCCTCACCCCCCGGGCGTCCTTTCTCTTTCTCTGGTGCCCAAGCCCTCTCCAGCAACCAGCTTTCTTGGAAAAAAAAGCGGGGGTGGGGGAGAGAAGAAATTTAATTGGACGTTTGAACAGACAGTGAAAACTGCGATTACATGCCTGTCGACTGTTCTACCAACTGAATTCGAACCTTCAGAAATAGAAGTTGGAGTAGTTACAGTTGAAAAGCCTAAATGCAGGATTCTTACAGAAGCCGAGAGGCCAGCTCACCTTGCTACTTCTGCGGAGAGACTAAACGTTGTAGCCAGTTTACCAAATCCTGGCTGCCACTAGCCTGCTGTTTGGTAGCAACAGACTAACATAACAGAAGCCCCTGGATTGAAAAGGGAACCTCTCCCCCTTCTCCTGCCACTGAAGTGGTTAGGACTCCACATAAATAGAAACAGTGCTTTTGGGGGAGAAAGAAAAAAAAAAAGATAAAAACCTACCCTTTTTTCTATGAATGTGAGTAAGACCTGTGTCCTCCCCAAGCCTGGGCCGGGCTATCAGCCCCTCCTGTGCTCGCCTTCAGCATTCAGCTCTTAGGTGGACAGATAATGGAACTTCCTGTGGGCACCCCGCACTTCCCCTGCGCATTCTGCCGTGTTATTGAACTGCCCGGAGAGGGACTCCTGGTTTCTCTGGCTTAATTAAACATGACCTGAGGGGCAGGGTCTTTTCTCCTCTGCATTGTGTCCCCCAAAGCCCATAACACAAGTCCGATCAGAGCAAACACTCCCTTTTCCTTTTCCTAAAACTCACACTCACACACACACACACACACCCGTCCTTCTCTGTGGTCCCAGAGGACAGGTGCGGTGAGCCTGTAACAAGTTCGGTGGTCCAACCCAACCCCCTTTTAGAGAGGCAGTCTCCTTACACTTCAAAGAAATTTTGGAAAGTCCTGAGTTCCAACACCAGTTCAGCTATTTAAGAGGAGAGTGATCTTGTCTAAACATCTCAATCTCAGGTTCCTCTCTAGTAAACGGAAAACTCAACATGCCTAATCATAGGGTCAATATCATAGTCAAATGATAGGTGCCTATACTTGTCATGTGCACATGTAGGTAGCACCATCTTGTTGCGTAAAATAAAAACCGCCTGTGCGTGTGGCTGTGTGTGCGTGACAGCGTGGGGGAAAGCCTGGCGGAGCTCATCCCAAACTGGTGTGGCACCTACGCTTGGGAGGAGAGAGGGCGGGATGGGGAGGATGAGGATGTGGTTTTGCTTCCTTGTTATGCTTTTATATTTTCTTGTTTGAATTTTCATGGGATTACAATTTTTCATGGTATCACTGGTTGCCCTAGAGTAGGTTATTGTTGAGCAAATATATACCCTCTCACTCCTTGCTTTCAGGGAAGGACCGTACTGCTTCGTCTCTTGCCTTTGGCCTTGGCCATGTGACTGGCCAATGGGGTATTAGTGGACATTATGTAAACCAAGGCACAAACTGTGCTGGTAGAGCTGGGCTAGTCCCCTGTGCTCCTGCCTTTCACTATGAGAAGAACATGCCACGGGTAGCCCGCGAGTCCCCCAAAACGAGCGACATGTGGGCCAGATCTAAACCAAACCCACTGCCCAGAGCCTCAGCGGAGATCGTGAGCACAGCAATATCCCCCAGAAAATCCACAGATGCATGAGCCAGAAATAAGTGACTTTGTTCTATAGCAAAAGATAGCAGATACACTTGTGTCATCTTTTAAAGAGGAAAAAAAAAACCACTAAATAGAGAAGAAATTCAAGCAAATCTCTGATAAATGCTGGATCCTCTTCCAGCCCCTAGACCCCCTCCAACGGCTGGTTCAGAAGACGGCTGGACCCAGTCTGAATGGGTTGCTCCCCCCCCATGGCACTTTGCAGCCACCGCTTATTTCATTCTACCTTGTAAAACATCTAGTTATTCCCATGCCAGTCCCTGCCTTCACGGAGCTTAGGATCTAGCCGCATAAACACGGCAGAGATGTGAAGGCACTGTTTTACCTGCGCGTGTAATGTATGCCTAGCCAGTTATAGGCACTCAATGGAAAAAGCTGTCATAGTTTAACGAATGTGGGTGATTCTGCCCGCTGTTCTCGCCTACGTGAAGGTGTCATAGAGGAGGATGAGTGACGGGGGACCCCTGAATCTTCTCTTCCTTGGGTCCAGTTTCTTCCAGTCTTTCATAGTCTGAGCATCTTGGTGAAGGGGGCCCAATCTCAGTGCTTACGGTACTTATTTTGTGTCCATTGTGGTTACCAAGTACATACAGTTCAAAGTGGGGACTTCCATTATTCCCCTGTTACAGTTGAGAAAATGGGAGCCTAACAGGGACAATTATCCAAAGTCACACAGCTTGCAAGAGCCTGAGCCAGGACTGGGGCTCAGATCCGTCTGGATCCAAATCTGCGTCCTGGGTTTTAGTTGCAGACTTGCCTCTGCAATAGGGGCCTCCTCTGGCGCTTGGTGAAGTGTTTTGGGGTAAAAGAACAAAAATAGCCTGGCCTGTGTGGCTCAGTCAGTTGGGTGTCATCTCGCAAACCAAAAGGTTGCAATTTGATTCCTGGTCATGGCACGTCCCTGGGTTGTGGGTTTGGTCCCCATTTGGCATGTGTGCTGAGGGCAGCCGATCGATGTTTCTCTCTCACATCCATGTTTCTCTCCCTTTCTTCCTCCCTTCCTCTCCTCTCTAAAAACACAAAATTAAAATGAACAAAAAGAAAAAGAACAGAAATAAATGAAAAATTTGTGGTTGTTTATTACACAGCTAAAGCTGACAGATACATGTGAGAGGAGACACTTGCTGGGTGTGAGGGCAGCTGCATTCACAGTCCCTGTCTGCAAATAAGTCGGAGACTTAGTGCAACACTTCTTATACTCGTGTCTCCAACAAAAGCAGCAGGCTCATTGCACAGCAGTGCAAATGTGCTTAATACTACTGAACTGTCCACTTAAAAATGGTTAAGAGGCCCTGGCTGGCATAGCTCAGCGGATTGAGCATGGACTGTGAACCAAAGGGTCACAGGTTTGATTCCCAGCCAGGGCACATGCCTGGGTTGCGGGCCAGGTCCCCAGTGGGGGGCCACGTGAGAGGCAACCACACATTGATGTTTCTCTCTGTCTCTTTCTCCTTCCCTTCACTTCTCTAAAAAAAAAAAAAAAATGGTTAAGAGGGTAAATCTTATGTGTACTTTATTACAATTTTTAAAATATGGAAGGCTCTAGATCTGTGGGTAGATGCAAAGATGGCTCCCAGGACCAACAAAAGACCCAGAGCCAATTCCCATCAGCCCAGCAGGCTCACAGGCCTGCTCTGTGGAGGGCGCGGTAGGATTGCTGATCTGCTTCTCTTAGTGACATCACCGTGTGGCCCCTCAAGTGTCAGGTCTCTCTTTCCTCTGTGATCCCTGAACTGCTTCTGCCCCTAATTTGCTGTGTGAACTTGGACAAACCACTTACCCTCTCTGGGCCTCTGATTTCCCGCCTGTTAAATGAGAAGCTTGAAGTGGATTATCTCAGAGGCCCCGCAGCTCCCACTTGATTTCTCCTTGAGCAATTCTTCTGTCGCTGTCTCCAAAGACAGATGAAACGGGATAGGGGAGCAGAAGCCTTCCTTTTGGGCTGTGTGGGCTGCAGTGGGAGGTTCCCTTTTCTTCTTTCTTTTTCTTCTTCTTTTTTTAACCAGAAAGTTATTTTAAACCCTAAGTGGGGAGCTGCTAAAAGCCACACACCTCAGATCTCACGTGCTACAACCTCCAGTGGGGAGAGAGTAAGCTGAGTTCTCAAATCTTACAG